>JAQIWE010001020.1:0-17687 GCA_034698565.1 Campodea plusiochaeta
ATCCAATGATACCAAACACTACGTAACTGCTTTAAAAAAGTAGCATTAAAATAGTATTGGATTTAACATGGGATTCCCTATACTGAAATTCAATTTTCATTCTGGGTGAAGGAGCCTTAAGTAATTTTATTGCTGAGTATATTTAAAAATGAATGTTCATCTGTTTATAAAATTTAGGTTTAAAAGATGCATAAGAGTACGATGTTATAAAAATACTGTGGAATATTTTTGTTATAATGTTTTAGTCACAATATAGGATTTTAAAAAAGTGAATGCATTAACACTAAAATAATTGTATAAATGGCTGAAATGGAATACACAATATTTTTTTACGTATTTTCGTTAGATCTTTAGAAATTCTACTGCTGGTTCATTAAATTGGTAGAAACATTACCGACAAACACATCAGGTGTGATTAGAGAGGTTTGGTTTGGAGCTTTCGTAGAAGTCTTCTTCAAGAGCAGCATGTTGATTGGCTGAAATGAATGTATGGTGTCACATTGGTTGAAGTTGAACTTCAAGACTTTTAGTTTTTGACTGCAAAAACGGATCTCGAAGTTGAAAATTTCGAGATAAATCGTGTTCCTTTTAACAAACGATTTTTGATATGATAAATATGCTGTTTGAGTAAAAGTGAGGTAAATCATAACTCATCAACTAGTATTGAGGTTATTATTTAAAATTAACTCTTGTTCACTCATTTTAAAAACAAAAAATATGAAAATTTCTAAATTCGTACATTGATTTAGACAAGAACTTCTTTTCTAGCCAAAAAGTAAAACTACAATTCTTTTCAGAAACACGTAACTTCACTTAGAAATTTTGAAGTTGGTATAGAAAAACTTCAAGCCAAATCTCTCTTTATAATCATTACATTGAAAATTAGAGGAATCTAGTATCTATCTCTTCTGCCCCAATTTGTCAAATTTTGATTAGCACAATTATATTGCCCATACTGCCTCTATACCGCTAGTACTACAATTTAACACACTTTTTTTGCATATTATCATAATATTCCTAAATGAAAACACAGCCTTGACCTGGCAAACGACTGTTTACATTCGTTACCAGGTGAAGAGAAAAGAAAACTTTCAAACAGAAATTCCTATAACCACAAAATAACTTTATCATAGCAACTAACCATAACAGCTGCTGTATAGTGTTTACTTTCCACATACACAGCAGATTTCCCTATCCTTCAAATTATATCTGCTCTATTAATTCACACATCATAACATTACCGAAATACCTATAGGTTTGTAACATCACATTATGAAACAAAATTCTGAATCTCTTGACGGAGTATACTTGATAGAAGTTTCATTTTGAAGGTTACTGTGGAGTACTTTCATGACATTTGTGAAGGATTAACTTTCAGAAAAGATTCCTATACAGTTTCATTGTATTTTTAGTAAGAGTTTTATAAATGAAATAACAAAAGAAAAGACAATGGATTTGCAGAAAATATATAATCAGAATATTGTCAATATAAGTTTTTCCGAGTCAGACATAATGAAATAGATTTGCATAGTTGTTATTTTTTTCTTCTCTAAATAGAACGCAATTTTTTCCAAACTTACGAAAAGATTGAATGAAATAGGTTGCTTTTGCTATTGCTGGAATGCCGGTGCGTGGAAAATAAGACAAAATCCAGGTTGTATGGTAAAACCGTAATTGTCCTGTCACTATCCTGACTATTATAATTATAATGAATAGATGTGAAAATATCCTCATTTTTGAGATATCAACGAAATTGAACTGTTCAACTTTTGAATTTTGTAAGAGCCCTTTATATAATGTAATATTGTGAGCTTTGCCATTTTTTTAATTTGAAAGAAAACATTACACTTAGCATTCCTTCATAAACATCTCCTAGCTACCTTAAATCCAAAACCTAGATCGCACAATTTAACCCTCGATCGAATTTCCTTGCTTCACAAACCCTATACCTATTTGTACCCTCCTGTATACCCATACAACTTAGATGTTTCCCATCAATGATGGTACCTTGCTGAATGTCTTACGAATTCATGAGAAATTATTTCCTTGGGTGTTTGTTTGACTCCATTAGTCTAATTGATTCAATTAGCACAAAAGTAAGTCAAATTGCTCCTGCTTGCCGACACGAGGGTCGTAAGTGAGGTGTGGAGGGGTACGGAAGAGTCGTACCTGAGATGGGGGAGTCGAAGGGATACTGAGGAGTCGTACCTGAGATGCTATTGGTTCTAAAATTGGTTCCAAATTTCATGAAACTGGATATGTTTGTTTGGTATATTTCAATTGAGTTTAGGACGTCAATTGGATGCATACAGCTCTCTAGTTTTATCTAATATTTCATAAATTACCAAACGAGAAAATCGTCTTTCATTGACTGAGATAAGAGCCTTTATGAAAATGGATGCTAGAAGCATACTGTTCATTTAGTAATAAAATAAGAGTATAAGTTGAAAATCAGTGCGAAACCGTTTATTGAAAAGAAAGATAATATACATGTATAGTTGAAAATGAGAAATGCTTGTTGTTCTTTAAAATAACTGATGTATATAAAGTGTGACTTTAATTTCTTCCGTCTTTCATGGTAATTTGATTAGTACACAGAAATCTACAAATATTCTTAAAAAAAAGAGATATAAAGTCTGAAAATAAACGTAAACAACTCTTACTTTTTACCTGTCAAGCATAACTCATCATTAAATAATAATTCTCTTTTCACGTCCTCTCCGCCCCCATTTCAACTCATCCTTTGGTTGGTTCCTGTTTCCTCTTTCACTTTTCTTCCTTTAAGTTGTTGGGAATGAAAACAAATTTCTATATTGCGTGAAGACGAGGAACGCTTCTTAGGAATCAGTTAGAAGTTGTGTATAGTTCTACAACAAATCAAATCAACAATACAACTAAATTGGTTTATTTATGTCTCTATGAACTACTTATATACATAGAAACATTCTCTATGAATAGAGAAAGTTTGTTAGGTTATTTGTATCATGAAATAGTATTAATTGATGCTTATATAATGTTGATGTATAGTATTATTAATTGTTGATGGGAGCTTATTCATAGTTTTACGCACAGCAGGGGCGTAACTATATAAAGGGTGCTATGGGTGCTGCAGCAACCACGGATTTTCTAGTTATTTTTTTTCTCTTAGAACACAATTGGTTTTTTTATGCTGTCTCTATGAACTACTTATGCAGTGCAACATTTTCCTAGAATAGAGAAAGTTGTTAGGGTATTTGTATCATGAAATAATATAAAAATTTACAGAAAAAATCATTTATTCCTATCTTGTAATCTTGCCCTTCTGTCAACTTTTGTCAACACGTAAAACAATTTATTATGACATCCCATCACAGTTTCCTATCTTTATTATTCAATATTAACAGATCATCATCTTTAAAAAAAGTTTCGACATCTTCATTTACCTATCATCACTCAAACTTCGAAAAAAAATCGAACATCTCTTTCGCCAATATTCCAAACTTCCACAAAATAGCAGCAGGTGATTTTTCTTCTTTAAATAATGAAAAAAGTCATACATATACAGCAAAAGTATACTTCACTACCGAAGTAATATACGATGGACTATACACTCTGGAAAAAAGGAAATGAGCCCAGCAGAAAAAATACTCGACTGTTCGTAACATTTATGAAATGTTTCATTCCCTGAAAAATCGATATAGAACTGTCAAAACTTGGATAATATGTAGAGCGAACGAAAGCATTTTTCATTATGGTCTTTTTCCAATAGTAAAAAAAGATGTGGAATGCTCCACATCGTATTTATGTCGATAGGTTATTTTCGAACGAGATTTTTGAGTATATAATAATGGTTTTGGAGGTTAATTGATATTTCGAAGTTTTTAAAGATGAAAAAAGTGAGAGATTGCTTGAGACGTGAAGCTTTCTGCAACTGTAAAAAGTTGCTTCCAGAATCGATTATTCTCGGGTAAAGATAATTAATTATAAAGGTATGAAATTCATATAATAAGTCATGCACATTGCACATCTCACAATATTAATTTAAATTATGAAATAAAATCTGCCTTAGAGTTCTTTTCTATAAAATTTATTACTACCGACCCGGGTTTCGAATTTAATAAATTCATCATCAGGGTCATATGAAAAAGTGTTGAAATTCAACTGAGAAACACAACTATATCTTAAAAGAGTACGTTAGTACGTTAGTCTAACGTTAGAGTACTAACGTTAGAGTACGTTAGTTTATAAAAAAGAACTCTAAGGCAGATTTTATTTCATAATACATTGCAGTTCTTTTAGCGTGCCTATTTATCTCTCATTAATTTAAATATCAAAGAATATACTATCCATGTATCATTAAAATCTGAATCTGATACAATACATGAACCTTTTTAAAGAGTCATATAGATGGCTTCTTTAATATCTTAACTCATATGTTCACAAACGGAAAACTACCATTTTATCAACAGCTTGCGAGTTTAGGAAATAAATAATTGCAGAAAAATTGAACAGTTTTAAGTGTGTATTTAAAAATCCTTTAAACTATCTGTAATAAGCACCAAACCAACAGTAGAAATATCAAGTCAATATCCAGTTAAAAAAAAGTAACTGTTTTAGCGAAATTCTAGCAGTCTTCCAAAGTAATCAACTAATAACCATAATAGTAAAACAATTATTATCATGTCAAACATTGCACATCTGTTGATTTTTCATATATACAAATAAATACTGATACATTGTATTCATATATAACAAATGAAAAATAAACGAAACTCGTCAAATTAATATGTTACATTATTAAATATTTCTCTCTAACAAAATACTCCCTCACAGGGCGATTAAAAAGAAAAAGTCAAAATATATAGCGACAATTCTATTCATAGCTTTAATTATGATGCATTCGCTGAATTACAATTTAATTTTTACATAAGACAAAGTGAATTGTTGTACTTTGAGCGAGTGCTGTTTTTTTAATGATGTTTTCAGAAGTTCACCAACTAACTCTTAAGTTGAAACTTCAGTCTTTACAATACTTCAGTCATTATAATTTTCAAAATAAAATTGGTAACTTTTCTTACGAATGTGTCCATTTTTTTCCCTCGGAAGCAAAATATAATTCTGATGTATAATTTTTGAGAGGGTGCACTGATATAATGTATTTACTTGACCTTTCAAAAGAAACAAGTGCCTTACAATGTATCTACAAAAATAATCATTATCATTTCACAAGTACGTACTGCTGGTACTTTGTTCATATAAAGGAACAAAGATTCGATTTTGAGAAAAGTAGATTCGAATCACGTAATTGTCACTGTATAGAACGTGATATCAAATATCTTCTACAGTTCTACATCGAAATTTGTTACCTCATTCCTTCTTAGTATTTCAATTGAAATTGCATTCACATTATGTGCTCTTTTCCGATTTTCATTTGAAGAAACACTGACAAAATGCTATTTCTTTTTAATATTTGAAATCTAGAACGAGTCAGGAGAACAGACCATCAGTTTCTAAACGTTTCACCTTTAACAATATTTAAGTGTGAGTTCATTTATTTTACAAATAACTAAAGGTGAAACTTTCAGAAGCTGTACTGTTTTCTTCAGCAGTCGTTGTAGATTCTAAGTTTTGTACAAACTAGAGGATGGTACAAAAATCTGCGAACACTAATCTATGAATGCTAATTATTCCAAGAGACTTCATGGCCTTGAATGTTAAATTCTTGAATAATAACTGAAAATTGCAACATTTTGACATTGCCGCGAAGAAATTCTAGAACCATTATTTTGAATATTATTTAGTAATGAATATATTCTGTTTGCCTCCGACAATAAACAAAACTAGACATTTTTTAAGACTATGAAAATAAATTCATTGAGGTTTCAAAGTAAGACCACATTGTTTGCTTCCAGCGACTTTAAAATAATTTCTCCACTGAGACTGTGTAAAAAAAGTTAAGTCGTCAGCACTTCTTCCACCATTTTTCTCCAAACTAATTTTGAACGCACAAACAAAGAAAGTTTTTCTAAGCTGTCAAATGTCAAACCAGAAAGTTCACCAACTTATAGGATAGCTCAGGTCCCAGAAAATACTCGGGAAAAAACTTTCCTATACCAGAGTTTCATATATATTTGTCGTTTTTCTTTAAAATTCTGACTGTTTTTCAATTTGACAATGAACTACTCGAAAGTGTTTTCAAAGTATTTTATAATTTTAAAATTTACCATTACATTCCACTCAATATAGGGGAAGAAAAATATATCTATTTGTGAGTACATAAGAGTATGAAACCTTAAAATAAATTACGGATTTTTTGGTTGTTCCCTTTGGTAATAATCAGTGGAATAAAATACTATAGCAACTTCAATATTAATAATATGAGATATTCTTCAAATCGTTCCAACAATACATTACTTGATGAGCGTCTAAGAAAAATAAGTATTTGTATTATTTTTTGTAAATGATTTTTTTTAATGTATAAGGTAAATACAGGTAACCTTGTAAAGTGAATTAAGAACAAAAATCCGTACGACTTTTCGCTTTCCTGGGAAAAATGACATTTTTACGATAATTTGGAAAACTTTAACCTCCTATTATTATTGAAGGTTTCATTTCAACTTTAGTGCTGCCTTTCCAATTTCAAGACATATGCCAGAAAATAGGGCAACAATGATCCATCTCAACTACATCAATTAAAAGCAGTGTATATCTAACAACTAATACCAAATTTTCTATACTGTTGATACAACCCAATATATTTTTGACCCTCCCTGTATCTGTTATTCATATTTAATCAACACCAAGCCCACAAGAAAGTGCTGCACTCTATTAATTAATAATGTAAATGTACTCCATAATGTCCAACTAATGCAGTAGATACACACAATTGGTTCAATGTATAAACACTGGAATTACACTAACACGACATATGCTCGATATGGGGATCCTATTGTCAACAAAACGTTATACAGCTGTATATAGAACTGTATATTGTGAAATAGAGATTATATTCAGAAATAAAATCGGAAATGATATTGTAACTGTTATTAGATTGTAACAATTATTATTAGATTATAAGATACTAATGAAAATTGTATTTCTGACGGCTTTTTATTACAAGAAGAAGTGAAAAAAGAGAATAAAATGTGACTACAGTCATTAGTAGGACCCAGTGGTTGGAAAAGGTCGTGGCCTCGTATTCTGCTAGAAGTGATTTTTTTTATTATTGTTTTTAATGTACTGATTTTATGTAATTATGTGAAGTTTTCACAAAAACTTTTTCGTTTTTAACTTTGGAATTTTATATTTTATGGATTAAGATTGCTTTAACTGAAACAGAAAGATTCGAAAAGGTAATTTAAAAAAATATGTTATTCGAATGCCTTTTTACGGTCGAAATTACGTTTACGAATATCTTTATTCCACAGAGTTCTAAAAATAAAAACTTAACTTTGATCAAGAACTATAAATATTTGCCCACAATTTAAAAAAAACTTGATCTGATTAAGAAAAAAAAAGGTGTCAACCGAGAATCCTCTTTTAACGTATTAATATTCAAAACACTCTCTTGTATGTCTATACCCCTATTCATATTTCAGGATGAATGTTTATTAAAATTTTGAAGTGAATTTTAATACTGCGTTTCCTTTGAAGTTTAAGTTTCGTCGTTTCCTATTTTCTTGGAACTTTTTTATATATCCTTTTTCAAACGAAAAAAGTTCACAAAGCGCTACATGTACAGGTATAAAAGGCTTCCAATGTTCACTCTTTTTCTCTCTCTTGCTTTTTTTCCTAATTCTTATCGAATTTTGCTCTCGCTGAACAAAAAAAAACAATATTAGTTTAAAAAGAGGTATAAAAAATTCAAAGGAGGGTTTGTGTTTTCAAAATGGCCTCAGGAATTGCAGTTTTGAATTACATCAAATTGTTTTAACTTCATTAAACGAGAGAGGTGATGGGATCGTTTACAGAAACATTAAAGATTATGCTACAATAAGTTTGAAAATATGCTTGAAACAATGAGGGTATAATTTTGCACTATTAACAGAAATTTCTGAATATGAATAACTGTAACTGTTTCAGAGAAAATACTGAATGTTTTAGACCGTTATTATATTTAAATATTATAAATGAATTATTTATTTTAGTTTTGAAGGCATTACCCCTTGGTTTTTACATGGCAAAGTGAAACGTCAAGTGTCAAAATACATTCAATGTACTACATCTAATTCGTAATTTCTTTATACAGATAAATAATAATAAATGAGAAACTCTATATTTAGACTTGAAAATTTTAGTAAACAAGCAGAAATTGTTGCTTTAAGTATGTTTTGGGAGAATGTGCATCTAATATTTTAAGCAATGAAGCCTGTCATAATAAAAATAAAAATCGAGACACTTTTTTTGCGAGTGCTTGATGAAATTATCATGAACTGCGCTGTATTTTGAAGTACTGCTTTAAAACGAATAAATATTTTATGCCCTTCATTTAAAATTTCTCTTTATTGTAAAAGATGACTGAAATAATGTCTAATATGTAGACGGATATTTACTGATCATTTTCAACTGTAAAAAAGAAACCATTACATTTTCTCCAATATACAGGGTGTCCCACGAAAAAGTTACAATTTCATTTGGTTTTAAATGGCAATATAATCACCGCAAATGTCAATATTTTTTCGACACTCTCTACAAACAGATTTCCAGAATTATTTGTGAAAAAATCATCTTCCATCCAGTACCAAAAACATTTTCATGTTTATTCCGTTGAATATAATAAGTACTAATACTCATCATTTTCAACTGTATATAAGGAACCGTTCCATTTTCTCCAATATACTATATACCATCCAATTTCACCTCATATATTTCCTTATGCATACTCAATTATAATTTTAAAGTAGAACTCTTCCATATAAGGGCACTACTAGTGAAATTCAAACCAAATATTATTCACCCCCAGCAGTTAGTTATGAGATATAGTCTTATCTAAATACATCCGGAAGTGCAAGATGAGTTCCAGCAATTTCCACCCCACCCCCCTCGTTTTGAGGTCAAGTGTATACAAGATATTTAGCAGGGAAGTTTGTGAATCAACAACACGTGATCACTGTGGAATGTTACGGAGTGCACGTAGAGAAGACACTGAGAAAACTTTTAAGATACTGTGAAAATTTGATGGTGAAATCCGAAAACTTTCATGATGATGTGTTGGACAGAAAATGACTGTCGTTAGAATTTACAATAAAAATATACTACCTACTTTTACTTCTGAGAGACATGGATTCATTATTTTTCAAATTATTTGCTATTGCAATTGATAAATTCATTTTTAATTGACACCAAATCTTTGTCAATATTTCAGCGAAGATCCTTCACTTTTATCCTACGTCTTGATAAAAATGAAGTATCACTGAGATATTGACCAAGATTGTGTCATTTATGAATTTAACGGTGTCAAAAAAAAAAGTATAATGGTTTGTTTTATCTCCATAGGAAATAGTACAGTACATTATAAAATGACCATTTTAGAAAAGATAAAAGTAAAAAAAATCTAATTCAGTAACAATAATATATGGTCACTTGACGTATTTCTTCGAGATAAGTAACTTACAACTATTTTTTCCTAACTTGAAAGTATTACCTAAAGATAACCGAACATTTATTAAAGTCTTAACTGTTACTATAATACAGTTCAGTCATACAAGTTTATCCATCATTATTGGAATTATTTATCTCACATTACTTTTGCGCATGCGTGAAATATTAACTTCTAATTACGAGCAAACTTATGAGAGTAAACATACGAAAACCTTTCAATGACATAATAGAAATTTGCATAATTCCGATCACGAGTGAAATACTCTGCTAAACAAATATTTATTTTACTATATCTCAAAATGCTTTAAATGTACAAGACTATTATCTAATGTATAGATAATAAGACAATATTATTACTACCGTATATACTACTAAATCAAAACATCTGGGATGCCTGAAAGTCTTATTTCTGTATATTGTTACTTTTACATATTCTGAGAATAAAGCATTCATTATGAGAGTGACAAGTATAAAATAAATATTACTTTTAACCTCTAACATTGTTCTATAATATGTTTTCTCGTAATTCTCATTATTATCGGATGATTTATAATTCATTGATCAGTTTATTTCATGTTATTATTATTTGTAAGATAAATTATTGCAATAATAGCAAAGACCTGGCCTTTTCACTACCATTGATAGTAGTTTTAAGATTTGGAAAATAACTTTGAGGTTTAACAGCATGTAAATTATATACATGCAAAATAAATCATGTTAATACAGAATTCAGGGGGAAAAAACTACATTATAAATTCAAATTGAATTCCAAAAATATAAAAATTAATAAATATTCACCTAAAAATGGGAAATTAGTTTGGGATATTTCCCGAAAAGTGAAGAGAAAATCTTTAGACATTTGTGAACTTAATATTTAGAGAAAGCAACTTAATATAGGGGTAAAACCATCTTAATATTAACATTTGTGAACTTCTTTAATTTCCAAACTACATAAATAAAAATTTGCAACTAAATCTAACTTGACCAAGTAATATAATATGCTCATAGATTACAGAAAATACTATGATCTCATAACAATATATTATCCTTATTTCTTTAGAAATAATAATTTATAATCCAAAAATGAACATTACTATAGTTCTCACCGAGTGTGACTTCAATATTGTGTTCCTGGCTCTGTGCCTCCGGAATTATTCTTTATTGCTATATAAAACGACAGAATGAAAACATTGGATTCAAGCGTGCCAACAAACCAAATAAAAAAGTGCTATAGTGGTCACATACCAACGTAATGGAATCATTTGGAGAAACCCCGGATGTTTGTGTTGTTGATAATGTCGATGATGAAATAGTGGTTCATTGGAATTGGAATGTGAAGTATTTCCGTTCCCTGTTGACAAAATAATAGACAAGGATGCTTTTCCGGTGGATGTTGCTTGAGATTTTGGTATGGTTTAGTTTTAATTTCGAGGAATTTTATTTCGTAATTAGAACAATATTTCGTAATATGTTTTCTCCGAAGGCACACTGAGATGTCATCGCACTTGCATTCCTTATAGCATGTACATTCCTTATAGCATGTACATTCCTTATAGCATGTACATTCCTTATAGCATGTACATTCCTTATAGCATGTATAGAGTTTAAGAATGCCCTCTTTCTAAATTTGACAAAAATATGCAGGGAACTTACAAGACAGTTTATATTATATTTAATATTAGTTGACCATAGGATTCAACAGTCAGGTGGTTTAATACCCTTGATCCCACAAACGGGGGATTGCCTTCACCTATATAGGAAAGAGTGGTAAGGATAGGTAGAGTGCACGGCAGTGTTTTCGACCCATAAGGTCATCATCAGGTACATTTGGGACGTAGCTAAGATTCCCCCCGTAATATAGGGCGATTACGCTACGCCGCAGCCCACTAGACCTGCAGGACACGGTTAATAACTTGCAATGCTTCAATATAATGTATTAATTACAGGGGAGCACAGCGATATATTGACAACTGAATTAAAGGGTATTGAGCAATTTATATCTAATATAAATGAAGATTATGTAACAATTAATTAGATTTTTTGTAGGAATATAACATAAAAATAAGTAAACAAACTGTAAATATAGATATTGCATTACTTCTAGAACTATCCTTCGGAACAGGCACTAAAGGAATTCAGAAAAACATTATTATATAGGTCAGCCCTAATAGATACCTAAGATCTATATTGATACCAGGCATTCAACTGTTAGTCATAATCCAAGTATCCCTCTAGTGTGTGTCATTATAACATAATTTTAATTGACCATTGACCTTTATAAGGAACTCTCTTAACTTTTATACTATATCTTATTTTCCACATTTCCTGATAAATTCAATGTTACAAGAAGTTGTTTATAAATGATAGTTTGTTCATATTTCTTACGATAAAATACACTATAGTAACTGTCTTCTTAGACTACAACGACGACCCACAAAAAAAATTCCATTCACACTCCAGCACACTATCTCCCTATTTCCCCTAAATCTCTGTAGTAAATTGTGCAACACTGTATATACATTTCTTCCACTTTTCTTACCATCCCAAAGCTGTAACTGTCTAACATATAAAAACAACCATAAATTATAAAACACATCAGATAAAAACTTCAAGTACTAAAAACCAGCACAAGTTTATAAAATAGAAGAATAACAAGTTAATCTGACAACACCGCATTTCTTCGTGTGTGACGGGTTGACTATCTCCAAAGGGGAATAAAGTGCGGACATCACTCTTAAGTTCTTTTTATGTGATAATTTTTTCTATTTTTGTTAGTTGTTTTGTGTAATAACAAAAGGTAGAGTTTCATTTTGTTCATTTCAACAATTTGGAAAAAGTGATAAAAGAACAGGGTTTAATGAAAAGTACTTTTTACTTTCCGTTATTTATTTAATTTACTTCATTTATCAATATTCTTTTGCATGAAAAAAGTCTTTTGCATGAAAAATGTGAATATTTTTAAATAAAATATTATTTTGAAATTTTATAATATTCACTTCTCATCTTCCCCAAAAATAACTAAGGATGAACATAGAAAAATAAACAAATTATTAACTGCTGGATGGGCGATCGTTTATTTTTAAGCATCCTGTGAATTCTCAACATATTTTGACCTAGCATTAAAAAAACTAGAAATTTGAGAAAGAATACTTTATTAATCACTGAGGCAATAACAAAACAGTCGATATTCTGTTCCTTAAAGTAATTCTGGATTTCTTCAACTTGCTCCAATGTCTTCTTTTTAAAAAGGCAAAAGAGGACTATGCTGGTTGAATATCTTTGGGCGCAATTTTTGTTTCTCCGATTTTAAGGAATTATGGAAATGAAAGACTTAGAGTATATCTTAATAGAAATTTGGCTGAAATTTTTTCCTATTTTTTGTGTCTTATTTTTTCTTTCTTTCTTAATTTTTCCATATAAAACTCGGGGGAATTTACCCCTAAATAACGACCTTTCAACGAGAGATGTAACATGGTTGTAGCAAATAGTAATTTTATAGCATAAAGTCATCGAGATTAAAAACGAACAATTGCTGATTACATAATTATCATATAAGTTCTTCGTTAATCTTTATAATTTCATTATTAATAAAATTGAAAAATTTATTCATAATATTACTTAAAATATATCTGAAATCAGGTGGATAATTACTTACAATTATTTTAAATATTTCGTATTTGTAACAAAAATATTTCTACCGTAGACCATTGCAGTCCATCATCTTAACGCTATAGAACTTCATCCTTTGTACTTTAGAGAATTTCCATCAAAAAGTTTCGTGCAAAGTTAAGTTCAGTGAGTGTATTAAGGCTCACCTCACTACTACAACTTGATAAATATTTAAGACGGTATATAGCAACAACATACAAGGTTCTGTTTGGTCAATGCGCTACTATACTCATTAATTATCTATTAGACAACGGCCTTATATTCTCACTGATCAATATTACGGGGTGAAGTACAACGCACTAAAGAAAGTTCAGAAGGTTTTTCGTCTTTATGTCAAATTTACGTAAGTTTGGAAACAAATAGGCGCAAAAAAATGGATACATCCGATACCAGGACTTACTTTACTTATTTATTTATTAAATTCTGATTTTTACAGTATTTACTATTAATACTTTTTGGATTGTTTCAGTTTTGAAGCAGACTGTAAAGAAAGACTGCTAAAGAAATGTTTTATCTCTTATTGGTGTATTAACCACTAGGTGTAAAACCATGTACACATAATACAACAATTCAAAATAAAATGTTTCTAAAATCGCATTTCAGCTTTCCAATACAAAATCATTAGAGAGAGAGCCATTGACATTGATGTGAAATAAAGTGTCACAAAATGTTCAAATCAAGTCAATGTAGAAGTCGCTTGAAAATTAGTCTCATCAATTTTGATCTTCCAGTAGAAAACAAGTTCTACAAAAATAGTTATGAAAAGTGAAGTAAGCTATTGTTTTTAGCCCACACTGTTCCTATCAAAGCGATTAAGAAAATAATAAAGAATTTACTAACATTGAGCCAATTTTGATTTACACAGTACCTGTTTTTAAAAGTGGTTTATGATGTAGAACAGTAGAATTTTAACAATTGTTGTAAAACAAGAAGTGGATTTTTTTGTATATGCAGCAAGGAGATCGCTTCTTAATTATACTCATTTGAAATCACGCGCTTATTTTAAATATGGATTGATGCAATATGCGATTTCCTAACATTTTTATACCAGTATAAGATAAATTACAAAATAAAATACAATCCGCCAGTACACTTTGCCAAACAAAGACCTTTTACTAACTTGAAACAACAACTCAAAGCCATAAAAAAACTCATAATGTCGTTGTAGATTATATTTCCCAGTAAGTCTTTAACACGATAGAAAAAATCGTTCTTTAACGCAGAAAATTGGTTCTCTTTTATAAACTGTTGGGAAGGTTAGCTTCATATGTACCTTCGAATGTAAATATTTATATTAACCTTTTTAAGGTGGCTCGGCATATTTTCGGAAAGTACGTTTGGAAGCAAGTTAACCAGTTCAATGTAAACAAATGGCCGTTCATACAGTGTTGAACGATCTGCCGCATGGTCATGAATCGGAACGTGATCACTCATACGGTTCTGTGAGTTGGAGCAGTGTCTTTTTATTGGATTATTGCAGAAATTGTTTGCTGGCAGGATGATGTGAATAAGTAAAAGTTATGAATATGAAATACGAAGCATTTTTAATATTTTTGATGAAGTAAAAGTATACGGATTCTGAGATTAAGATCTATTTCTACCGCACACTTAATATCCGCTATGTTGCTTAATACTCCCATACACGAGAAATAACAGTTTCACTAAAATCGTGGCATGCATTAAATGATGTAACTGTTTGGTAATAAGTCCCGCTGAGTTCTATTGTGGCTAATATTTATTGCGTGTCTGTAAATTAAGCAATAAGGAGGAAATTTAAAAACAAATAAATAGTTAAACTATTAAAGAAGAAACTCCACAGAAAACTTAAATGTTCTTAAGTTTAATTTTTATCAACTCATAAATTTACTTTCAGTTTCAGTATACCCATCAATATAATCTGAATGTATCCATTTTTATTTCTTAAAATTCTCTAAAGCTATAATTCCAATACTGTCCATGAGCCATGCCGAATTCGCAATATAATATTACCTTCAAATTTCCTTGATAATTCTCTAAGTTCTTGTTAAGAACACTGCACAAACATGTTCTATTATCACACCATTTTCTTAAATTAATAAATGAATCAGAAAAGTAACCTAAATAAAATTACACGAACCCAGAAGTGAGAATCTGCCACGTTTTCACTAAATCGTTAAAACTGCCAACTCTGTCTATGCAAACAAATATGCAGCCACATATTAATGAATGTAGAAGGGAAAAATTCTTGAAGCTAAAAATATGCTTCATAATTATGTACAAGAAGATGAAATGTGTTGTAATTTGACACGGAGACTTGTCCTCAATAAGATTTTCTACAAAACTCAGAGCTTCCGGAAGAGATTATTTTTAACAGGAATGTGGAAGAAGTCGTGTAAAAATGAGTTGATCTGATTGGCTGCAGTATACAGATGAATAACGAAAGCTGTCAAATGTGTAATCTCTATTTAGTTTTTACATAGTTTTCACGTTAATTTAAGAAATTATAGGGTGGCTGTATTTGGCATAGTTATCGCCACAAAGGAAAGAAATTCAGCAGGAATAAATTTTTAGAGACTTTTTAAATTTTCTTTTTCGCAAGAACATTAGCCAGTTCTGGCAGTTAATCACATATCGTGGATGATATACATTACAAGTGTGATTGGTATTATCAAATTTATGAGAATTTCAAAACAGGATGAATTTCACAATATGAATGGAAATATCAAATATATTGGAATATGGAATCATCAAACTTTTGAATAATAGCAGTTTCTCCGTTAAAGGTTGTTGATTTATTTCTTTATCTTAACATGTCTCAAGGCAATACACCTCATCATTTAATTGAACCTATGGCTATTTTAACATCAAAAGTAACATATTTCCTTTTATGTCATAAGCATATTATGAGATTCGCCAACTATATAAACGTGGTATTATTGACATTATTCTTATCATTTTTTAAGTTAAAAATATCATCTTTTTTCTTCAATGAAAACACTAGAATTATCGCATATAGTTGTCTAGAATAACTATTAATACGAAGAGCAAAAGGTAAATTAATGTTAATTCTCGTGACGAAGTTCCCGGATGAAGTTGATAAATTATTGCATGTGAAATGCGGAGATCTGTTCGTGTGTAGAATGACTCCAACATTTTTCTTACCATGTATAATTTATGTATTTGATGCAGTGAAGTCTAAAAATAAATTTAGAATGAATTTTTCAGCATTCTTTTCAAACTTTTGAAGTAAGTGAAATCGATGCCTGAAATCATGTGAAACTCGCTTGAAAAGAGCTGAAAAGTTAAATTGAGATTGTGATCCTGAAATCATCTAATAAGTAATGTAAAGTTCCCTATTAAATTTATTGATCAAGTAAAAACTAAAAATACCTATATCAAAAACCCATCAGAGGTGGGCAGGAGGGCCATTTGGCCAGGGGCCTCGCCCATCTAGGGGTCTCGAAAAATGAAAACGGAAAAAAAAAAAGGAAGTTAAAATAATAAAAATTAAAAATATTAGAAAAAGTATACAAGAAATTTGCACAAAAATCAATAAAAATGGTTTGAAATAGATAGTTTTCTCAGCAATTTTTCAAATTTTCTCGCTCGTGCCATCCATAGTGGCGTTCGCTCGGGAGGTTTTCGACATCGACCTGCTAAAGGAGCCTCAAAAGGGACAGTTGGCCAGGCTTCTAGTCTTCTCTGAAAGGCCCTGACCCCTTTTATGTGTGTTCTATTAACCTTGGCAAAAATAACTGAACAAACAATGATTTCTGCTTATTAATTTTATTTTAAAACTGTTCTCTATTCAATCTGTAAATTGAAATGCGTTTAAAAAAAACATAACAAACGTTGCTGTAACAACCTTCACTCTCCACTTTGGACGCAGTTTTATATTATTTGAACTAACTTTTTCTGCCGTTACAGTCATTCGCCTTTTATGTTCAATATAAACATGTTATACTGTAGACAGTTGAAGCCGTAGTATTTGTTTTAAACACTAATATAAGCACACAAGTATAAAAACATGATACGGTGTTCTCAATAACATGTTGTAGGACATTTTATTATTTATACGAAATTCCTTTTATTGTTGAGCTCTTACGAGGACAGATAATAAAGAAGCAACAGTTACACCATGTTTTCTGAATTATGTATGACTATAAGTGAATGTTTCGCTGTAATCTTTTTGAAATATCACTGTTTACTATATAGACCTGGATATCATTCAATATAATATATGGGTAGATTTTGAAATCAAGTGAAAAACATGTTTGAATATTTTAAGTTCCAATTATAGGAAAGAAATACAAATCTGAAAATATTAATTTAGCACTAAAACTTACTATGTTGCACTGAATATTACGAGAATTACTGGATCCGACAGTTTGATGATTCAATGATCTATATATTCTTGATATTCATAAAAGAGAACTGCCTTAATCTATCTATGAAAAAAT
>JAQIWE010001021.1:0-17685 GCA_034698565.1 Campodea plusiochaeta
ATTGTTACTGAAATAGTTCATTTTCCGTACTGATATTGCTCTCGAAACTACTCATTTTCCGGCCAGAATGAAATAAACTCATATTTATACCTTAATAAATGGGTATCGGTACTGTAAAAAAAGTTAAGGGGAGGGAGCTAAATGATATTTTAGACATCATAGAAAGAAAAGTTGAGTTGTCGGCACTGCCAAGAAAATACCTGCAGCAAATCAATCATTAAGAAAATGAATGTCACAGTGGTAACTATATTCGCAAGAAGCAATTTTATTCCGAACCTTTCAAGAACTCCCATGTCCAAAACGGGTTATCGCGAAAAAGCACTTCCTAGATATTAAGCCCATTATCCTTTGAGTAAATTTTTATAGTTATACCTTTAGCACCACACCAAAAGCATTTAACCATTAGGGTATTGTATTTTGATGTGTAAAAACGTTACACAATTCCTTCGACCGTTTTACAATATAATTCAACCTGTTTTTGTTCGTTTTATGACGTGTAAGTGGGAAGCCTTCTATTTCTGAAAATAGTCGTATGGGGTAATTATCTTTGAAGACAGGTAGCTGAGGTTTCTTACAAGGGTGAGGTTGTGATGAGGGGAAAAGGAAGATCACTGGTTAAGATATTTTATTGCTGCCGTCACAATATAAAATTATTTGGAGAAGGTCGGAGTTGTGAATGTAAGATAAAGTTCTGTTGTCAGGGCTCTGGGTGATATCCGAACACTCAATGACGAGATTTCCTACAAATATGGAATTTGGACATTTCTCATATTTCTAGAGAAGTTGGATTTATTAAGTATATTGTGATTAATTGTGAATGTTAGATAATACTCACGTCCTAAGTAGAAAAGTGCTTGATAAGTATATTGGGTAATCCGTTTAGCAACAACAAACAGAAACTCAGTGCGGCAGAAACGAATAGACAATAATGATGATTGATTATTTTCAGATAATCTTGTGATAAAATTAATGTTATTGGGACTTGGGAGCTAATTGTGTTATCTGCATCATGGCAAAAAAAAAACTTAAAAGGCTAACCTGAAATCGTGAAATGGATGTTTTTTTGCCAGCTATAGTTATAAATAATGGAACGGTTCTAAAAAGGCAGCTAACTATGAAATAGGAAAAATAATGAAACAACCCAGAACTGGAAATCAAAACCTGGAAGAAAATATGATCGTTCTATATATCCAATGGAAGTTGGAAAGTATAATATTCCATTTCACTCTTTCTTCATATAGTTCAAGTTGTATATGATGTGGTAATTCAGATCCTCCCTCGTTCTTCAGAAATCACCTATAGTTTATTTTAAATAATTCCAAGATTTTGGTATAACATTTATAGATAATTTCAAGTGATAATTGGTGAAATGAAATTAAGAAACTTTTTTTATATATAGCTTCTAATATTATATTTCTCACAGGAGCAAATGAAATATTGCATAAAAATTGTTTCATACTTTTGGGAATAACTCGTGTTAAAGCTTTTACCTGACATCACCAATGAAAAACCTTTTCTGTTTTGCAAACTCTTCTTTTATCGCAACAACGATTTTTATATACTGTAATAATTAATATTAAATACACATTGAAGTTCTTTATAACATAAGATATGTAATGAACATCTAATTTAAACATTCTGAAGTTACAATGACACGAAACTGTTCGCTTGCACATCACTTGAATGTGTGGAATATAATAATGATATGTCTTTTGGGAAGAAATACAAAACATTCTCAGAGTTCTTCCGTTCAAAATAATCCAAACAAAACAAATGTTACTCGCTTTTGGTGATGAGCCACTTTAAATGCAAATGAGATTCGAAGGACGAACTTTTGGCTCCTCATTCCAAGAAAAAAATGTATCCTCTGTGTGAAAAACACGTTGATTTTTGAAATTGTTGACTGGTCTGAAACTACTCAGTGTACTAATTATCTTGGGACGGGACAGAATTATTAATATTGCTTGATTATTATGGCATGGAAATTGGGAAAATATGAAATTATACTTTCTTTTCAAGGAAGCATTTGTGTAGGAAGGAATTTTGATAGCTGTAATTGGTTGTCGGCAATGTGGATAATTTGCAGATGGTATTCTGGAATGCTTCTGTTAATATTTTATGCATTAATTTCATTAGTTAAATTTTCCGAATTCCTTGACGTGTTACTTTGCTGCTTTCATAGTATATCAAGTACACATTGAAAAATAGAAGTGTAAATAATGTATCTGAGATGTAATTGTCAACATCGGTTTATTAATGTACTGCTCATAGTAGGCCTACATTTAGTATACATGAGGATAAAATTAATAATAGTCTTGAACTTTAGAGTTGAAGAGAATAAAATAAGTTATTATACACTAATTACAGTAGTTGTGTAAACAGACGTTATGGAAATAAAATATTACAACATAATTATTTGTTGATGTGTCAATATGAGTCCAATAAGTGAGCATTATTTCGTTGTCCAACTGTAAATTTCACTGATTCAATAATTATGTCCATAATAGTCGACTGCTGGTTTCTTTGCCTGAAACAAATACACATTTTTTCTTTCATAATTTTCGTTCACCTATACCCATTTCCTTCTGCTGATCTGTCATCTTTGAATTGGTGAACGAGAGTAATATTTACGGAAACATTTAATTTAACTTGAACTTTTCAGTTTCCTTTAACCATGGTATTTTATTGAATTGAGTTTCACTCTCGGTTTCACTTATTTAATAAAGCCCAGATTTTGTCAACTGCTTACGAATAAATGAAGCATCAACTCGAATGTTTTTGTACAGTTGCTTTATTAGTGTGAAGTTCTGATAGTTTTCGTTATTACATAAGGCTGCCGTATTAAAAAGACATTGCTAAATCAGAATTGCAATCATTGCGAATCATAAGGTCTCATGATTATTCTCATCTACAAAATCTGATCCCGTTGTTCCTAAATTATTGAAAGTTATTCATGATATTTAGTTCCAATGAAATCAATAACAGGAAACAAGGAATTTCGATGTTCTAATCTGGCACCGTATGTTCTGTTATGCAAATCAAATCGTGCTGAAGAAATAACACTTTGATATGATCATGGAAATGACCTAAACCATAATTCGTATTGCTTTTGACCTTGAACTTGTATGCCATTCAAAAGAATGTTTCTTTCAAGGCCAAGGTCTTTTATTTCTCCGGAATAAAACAAAATTCGAAGGAGTGTGACCGGAAGAAATACATAAAGAATGTACCTTTCCGGGAACTTTCATTAGTTTAAGTGCTTCTCAAATATTTTAAAAGAAGAACTGTTGTGTAATGCTATTTACTGAAAAATCATTGAACACAACATTATTTTCTGTGATGTAACAATATATAATATAGGGGTACCCCGTTACCCAGAATTCCAACTATAATATTCTCACGGAGCTTATTGAGGCGATGAAGCCATTTTATCAACTTTGGTGATAATAATCGAAACCCACAATATAAATAATCGAAAATAAAACGGCACAAGATTTTCAGCAAAGCGAATTTCCTTTCTACAGTCGGAAGGACCGCTATATATATAAGAAATTTGTAACTATCACTATCTTGAGTATCTGCTTTTAAAAACTAGTAGTCTAAAAATAATTAACGTTGTCTTTATATATCTTCAACATCTAACTACTTTAATTTCGAATGAATCTAAAGTTTCTTTAAATTACATCACATAGACTGTACGTAAATATCAAATTATACTGTAAAATCTAAATATTTCATCATTTGATTTTTTTTTATTTAGTTCTTTCATAAGAGTCTAATTTTTTTATTACCATATTATTACTGGTACCAAACAACTAACACTATACTGTATATATTTATTGTTGCCAGCAGTTATGAATAATACAAATCAACAGCTGAAAATGGGTACTCAGCTTATATTTTCAAACAGACTATAATATTTCCGACAACGACACAATGATTCAGCCTCCTTTTATGTCCTTAAAACTTATGATTATTTCTTACATTCCATTCAGTTCAATTTTCTGCTTTCGTTATACAAAAGAGCAATATACTTGCTAGTTATGCTAATACATCCAAGAAATTTATTGAATCATAAAATTCTCCAATTTATGCAAGGTTTCTAAACCTGAATTACCATCAATCTAGAAGTGAACGTATCTCAGATTCTCAGCAGATAAATCAAAGATTTACTTCTCACTAGCTATAATGAGTGTGCAAGTCTCTCTGAAAACTTCTGTACAAATTGCTAAATTTTTATAGTTACCTGAGCTTAGTAATGTCAACCAAATACCTGAGTGACAAATTATGCAAACAGGAACATGTCGGTCGTTTATATCGAACTTCGATCAAGGAAAAACTGTCTTTGACTTGACTTCATCTTTACATCCTAGGACATCATCGTTAATATTTTGGTCAGTGTGCAAACCCTACTTCGGGACATGCACATTGCACAACTCTTACATTTACACCTGTTTTACTGAAAACTTTGTTAAATTTCGAATGTTTGTTGTGAGAAGATTATGTTGTGTCAAAACTTCATAACATGAAATGGAATTATTCAAGTAAGAATGACTTGCTCTTTGAATATAGTGCTGGAATGAAACATTTCATTTGGTCTATATATAGAATTTCCATAGCCCTGTAAATAAATCTATATCTTTGAAACAAGTGAGCATCTTATATGCTGTCACAACTTCTTTCATATATGTATTTTTATCTCTACGTTTCCCGTTCCTGATGTTTTGATAAAAAGGTTTGAATGTTGTTTGTGTCTAGTTGCTTATCAAAATATTAATCTGTACGTCAATCATCCTAACACTGGTGGGCATTCGTCTGAATGAAAATCCTTCAACTCTCATTAACTCAAACACTCACTCCACAATATAATCTCATCTTAGACCAAATGTTACTTGTTACCAACTGGCTCATTAATGAACTCATTCTAGTACAAGAATTCTTTGATACATGAAGACTTGGATATTGATGTATTGTATAGGGGTGCAATATGAAAGAGCACAAAACGATAGAATACAACCGGAAAGCTCGCAAATTTATATCGAATAAAAGCGCACAAAAAAATCGAACGAAAACGCACAGCATATAACTCGAAAAAATAGGGGATAAAAATGGAATATTTACATAGGCTTCTTAATAATTTTGATTACATGAAGACATTATAAAAAATTACACTCATCTGACTGTTACACTAATGTGCTAATAGTGCTATACTTAGAGGAAAAGAAGATAAGTGGAAGAAAATAAGAAATACTTCCAGTTCAAGATAACTAGGCCTATTTCAAATGTTAATTTCCTATATTTAAATCTAATTATACATGTTCTTTATTTTCACAACTTGCTCGTTCATCCTGTTTACTGAAGTACAGTGCGGTTTTTGACAGATCACTATTGAAAGAGATAACCATCAGTTTATTACTATTTATATCTTTTTTTTTCTTGGTATGAAAACACATAGGAAATATGGCAATAACTTCTGTTGTAATATTATTGTTTTCATTAGATGTACTGTAAATCGCGAGGGGTAATTCACTCCCGGAGGTCAGTGTACAAAATTTTCGGAGGTCACTTGGAGGTCCGTGGTTTAAATTTTTTTTTTTTTTTTTTTTTTTTTTTTTTTCGAATAAGTTACCCCTCGGTAAATCGTCAATCAAACAAAACAAAAATGAACGGAAAGCTAAACTGAAAATGTAGCTATAATTATAAATATGTCAGCCTACAGTACATACAAAGGTGATAAAGTTATGAACCTCTGTATAGTGACATGAAGTATTTCACACATTTTCATTTTTTTTTCTTAGAAGTTTGAAATGTCTCAGTAAAAATATCTGAATTAATTAAGGCAATTAAACTCAAAATTAATTAACACCTTGTTTACGATAAATGTCATTAATCTCATTTGGTCAGTTTTAGAATATTACTGAAAATATGTATGATTTTAAATTCTATTACATGTGCGCTTTCGTTCGATTTATTTGTGCGCCTTCGTTATATATTTAAAAAGTAGGGGATTTACGCTTTCCGCGGTTGCAGCCTTGTATAGGAAATGCAGACAAAACATTTAAATGACATTCAAACAAAATTCTACGAAATTATGGGGTAATGAGAAACTGAGTGCAATCGAGATTCTTGAAATCTCTTGAGATTAAAGAAACACAGCACAGTCATCATGGTCTCTCGCTCGCTCTCATTGTATATAGGTGTGATGTATCGTTCTTGTTTCTAACATGGAAGTTCAGACGAGAAAAAGTTCTAAATTTCTTGTCTCGAAACTTTTCTTATATAAAGATAAATTATTGCTGGGATGAGGCATGAAACTAGAGACTTGTCTCGCTTAGGGAAAACGAAACTTGTTAAATCAATCATTTGACATTATGAACGTTTAATTTGTATTTTATAAGTGACATTCTGATGATTGCTGAATTTTTTTTAGATCTCAACAATTAACTCATTACTGGTTATGTAACTCAAATATAACAAAAATTATTTATGTGACAAAAGCTTTTATAATTTTGAACATCATTCATCGTATCGGTATTTCAAATAACCCATAAGTTGAGTTACAATTTATCACCTAATGTTGGCCTGAATATACATATCCCAAATTGGAGTGATAAATTGATGGGCGTTGCGTAGTCTTTCTTTTATTTAAAATTTCAGCTTTGTTCTTTTATATACCAAACAATCAAAGAATGATAATACTGAAATGGATCATTAAATTATTTTCCTAATGTTTGTCATTACCAAAATAAACAATAAAATTGTTTGCTGGAGGACATGAGCAAAACACATAAAAAACTGTACACCTTTCAGAAGTAGCAATTAAGTCGCCCCCTAAACCCCGTAAACATTTCTCAACAAAACCAAGAGCCATTACAATAAAGTTCAAAATTCCTCCCAAAACAAGAATGGCCATTAGCAAGACACACCAACATATATAGTAAAGTTTTTACCAATGGAAAGAATTCGAGAGAGCAAGCAGCATTAGTAACTTCGGTCATACGAAAAGCCTGCTTCGGAAGATTCTAGTTTTCATCTACCGTTGTGATGCTCGACTCGGTAGGCGCCAAAGAATATACTTCACGATTTTATAATTAATTTATAGCAATTTCGTGGATTGTGAATATGGTGTGTTGCTTTTATTGTAACTTTGTTGTGATCGGTCAATTATTTCGGAATCGTGGTCGGAAATTTGATTATAAAAACGTGAATGGTGTATTATTATAGTGAGTTATATCAGGATTTCTGGATATATTAAAAAGGTAGGGATTCATAAAGTTTATTTCCGTTGTTTTGATATGTAAATAAATTATTATAAATTTCGATTCGTGGTTTTGAGTAGACAGTAAATTAAAAATGTATATTTTATTATTATTTATTACTTATAACCCTGTTTTTTATTATTATTTTATTATTTGTCTCATTGTTTTTATTCTATTATTTATAAAAACACAATACTTCAACATATTAATTAAAAATACTTATTGTCATACTTATGCTACTTCTTTATTCCATCATTGAAATCTCTTAACCAAATAGTACTAAAAAATAACAAAAAATCTTAATTGTTCGATCGTGAGAATAAAAACTATTCAAACAAGTAATTATTAATTTGACAGTCAATTAGCATTTCATTTATTTGCATAGATAATTGTGAATACTGCGTTATAAAGCTGCAACAAACTTTCCTCATTGTTCTGACAATGTCGGTCACAGAAATTGTAACGAATATTAATGATGAAACAACAGGGTTCACAATGCACCAACATTTTCCCTCTTGACTCCACTGGAATGCGGTAGCTGTCACTGGTGGTTGATAAATGATTTTCGTAACTTCAAAAATTATTGAAAAAGATTATTCAAACAACTGCAATATAAGCAACGTATAAAGAAGTTTTAATATTTTCAACTCAACACAATCCACTCCTGCTTTTTTTCGTTGTTATTCAAGACTCAAAGTTCCTTCTGGCATATTGCATACCATAGCATAGACAACGACTTTATAGGCTTGTAACTGCTTTGAAAAGACCTTTTGGAAGGTCTTTACGATGTTGCCACATCATGAATTATTTTATACTTTGAAAAGGTTTGTAAAATACGTTTCATTGTTGTATAATGAGTCTGCATTTATTCAACTTGGTTTTAAAAGTAAAGTTCAAACAATAGGTATAACTTTTTTAAGCTGACTATTATGGTAAAAAAATATTGATCACTCCGATATTCAGCATGTTAAGTTAAACAGTACTTCTAATATTCAGGCTATGGCTATTAAAAATATATTAACGAACTCAACATAGATCATAAAAATATCCGAAACGATGGAAAAGTACACATTACTTATTATTAGACTATTCCAAGCGAAATATTTACTAATAATTTTTAAAATAAATTGCAGTTAACAGTAACGCTAAGGTATATATGCCTAGTATTATGCTTCTTACGTATATTTACATTAAAAAACTATAAAATGAAAAAAAAATCTTTAGGTAATTTTGAGAAGAAAATTACGTTATTTGACTTTGGACACTTATTAAGTTATAGAGGAAGGGCAAAATGTGTAATAGTCTTTCCTCTACAACTCAGTATCGATTCATTATATAACCAACCATAAGGGTCCGTGACCAATCACAGGGGTGGCGCTGGGGGGGGGGGGGTTATGGGTGCAAATGCATCCGCGTCGGACACAACTTTTCGGATAAAAAATAGTTTTTTAATCTCAAAACTTACTTTTTAGTAACGAAAGAAGCAAAATTCTCGCGCTCGGGCTTCCCCCTCGCAATATATTTCGTACATTTGCAATATAGATCTTTGTTGTGACAATAACAATGTGCAAATTCAGTTGTAAAGAGTATCAAACTATATTTTAAACTGTTTAAAGAAGTTGCTCGATCCACTGCCGAAATCACAATTTACATCTTTCAAATCTAAAATAAAAACGTTACAGATATACAACAATAAACAACAAAACATTGCGATAATTCAGTCGAAATGAGAATTAAAAGATCTTTTCCATGCATAAGATTCATTGTGTATTTAGTATTTTTTTTGCCCAGACCTAGAGAGTAACTCGAGCTTCACCCTTGAATTGTAATTGCCTTTTGGTGCAGTAATTGACTAAAATCGGTGATTTTGTACATGCAAAATACAAAAATTTCGCTAAAAAAACTCTGAAAATTTAGCACAATAGAAAAAGAAATTGAAAGTTATATAAAAGAAATTACATACAAATGGTATAATTCGAGCGAGTTTTCACTGCAATTATTCAAAAATTTCCTCGATCGTGACAACCAACGCGAACGGTCTTAGACAAATTTTTAATTTTAACAAAGAATATATTTGTGTGGATAAGAACCTGCGTACTTTTATAACAAACTTGTTTCTGTGTTGGTTATTAGCCTGTAATAATTATTTAAAAATATCGTTAAAATGACTGAACCGTCGGACAGCACCTGACCCCTTGTCGGACACGACGCTGGCGCTACCCCTGACCAATCAGGGGCGGATTTAAGGGGTGGGGGGAACTTTTTCAGTGGTGTAGAGTATTCCTGAAATCCAAAATTTCTCCAGAACTTGTAATAAGTGTATGGAAATTTCCCCGAATTTTTAACACATAAAGTATAACGTAATTATTGCAATAATATTCACATTTTTCGAGATCTTTTATGTTCAAAACATTAGAAGTGCTAATATCAAAGTTTTGGAAGCCTGAGTTAAAAATAGAGAGAAAGAACATTATTGTGAGGGCATAGGCCGAACCCGAAATTTTCGATCTTTTGACAACTAAAAGCATCAATTATTATAAGCAAAATTACATTGTAAGACATTTTTAGTAAAACAAAGAATGTTATAAAATAATTTGAGATGTTTTTGTTATTATTAATTGACCTCCATGTTCCCTTTAGTGATGTCCTGTGTTCAGTTCACTGGTTCAGTTCCAATTAAATAATGGGACAATATTTCAGTATAATTTATTATTTTTCAGAAAAAAATCTATTGAAAACAATAAATTTTGAGATTTTGTTATGTGACTGTGGCGTGGAGTATATTGCACTGAAAAATCGCGATCTAGTATCACTTTTCAGATATTTTTTTTTTTTTCAAGTGTTTTTTTGTGCTCATATTTCCCCAAAATCTTGGAAATTTCCTCTTTCGCGCGTTCGGGCATATTCTGCACCCCTGCGAACTTAGGACTAAAGTTTTAAATAAAGAAAGAAATATTGAAGAAATTTAGTGAAAATCAGGTAAAATGAGCACTTTTCTGTTAAAAATAAACAAAAAAATTTGTAGATTCAGTAACATTGCATTCAAATGGTCTGATACTCTTAAAAACAGTCAAAATTGTGGTTAAATTCTACAAAATAATGCAAAAAATTTGCAAGAGTGCTTCGCATTCGCATTTTTTTTTTTTTTTTTTTCAATATTATTACTTGCACCCCCTTTTGGAAATCCTAAAACCGCCTTGGTCCTAAAATAGTAAAATGTAATAGAGTAATTTCATAATTTCTTGCAAAGAATTCTCGTTTTATATAATGCATTAGCATTTATACATCTTCGTAAGATACCAGTGTGCAGTTTCAATGCATTTCGAAAGAGAAGCCACCTGGAATAATATGGAATACTTGTAGTCCCTGATAAGCATATGAATTTCTTTGATCGTAACATAAGATAGGTGTATGCAAAAGATGTTTCATTCTTCATATTCAATTAATGAAATATAAATTATGATGATACTGTCAATTTCGGTCAATTTGCTTCCCTTCATCACAGGTAAAAAAAAAAGTACAAAAAGATTCCTTATTGTAAAAAATAGCTTCGTCTTTCTGCAATGTGTACGTGTGTTGCGCAAATACTTTTTTGAACGTGACATTTTTCTTTTGTGTTATGTGGTAAAGGTGTGAAGGTAAAATACCACAAATTCTTCAAATAGAAGGTTTTCAAACGAGTCTTTCCTGAATATACTTAAATAGATACTGGTTTTGGGACATAAGGAAATATGACTTCTTTTTCAAAGTTGCATTGCATTTCTCCCAATATCTTTTTTATATATTGAGAGAATCTTATATTTTTCTACATAATTATATTACTTATATTAGTTTTGCTTATTAATTTTCAATTTAATATTGATTTTAACTCATACAAATATGGATTTATAGCACTTGAAAAATATTGTATACATTCACCGAACAATAAGTTCAGAAGTGTCACCCAGCATGCAGACTAGCAGAGTGCGATAGAATTTCCTAATTTTTATTACTTACTTATTTCTCCGGAAAAACATATACTTATTTCTCCAAAAAGAAAAAAATTCTTCAATAATTTAAATATGTAAAGAAGTTTAGACACCCCAGACAAAGATACTCTCTAACGAAAATGCTGTAGTCAGGAATGTCTTTTCTGACAGTTGTAATTTTCTTATTTTTTTAATAGTGAAAACTACTTTCCATGAAGTGAAGATGAAGTTGAGATATACTCTTGGATGAAAATAATAATTCTCACTTTGGTACTTCGTTAAAAAGTTGCAATCAGAAATATTACATTCTCTGTTTATCACTTATAACATAATTATCATAAAGCACAGTATTGTTTTCTTGTATAACAGCAATTCGTCATTTCAAAGCGAGGTGTTTACGAAAGAAACCCTAGTGATGTTTTACATTTTAGATATGGCGAAATTGTGAATTTTCGGGACAATATTTCACATTTTTCAAAACGATATATCACACTGTAGCCCATTTCTCTGTTGTCACTCAGTATAAATATAAATTCCAGCAAAAACACTAAAAATGACATTTTGCCACTCCTTCGAAACTCAACCCGAAAACCTGATATTTATAGCAAAGCTATTTTCTATAGGAATACATGTTTCGTAACTGTATAGTTCTTCTATTTCAGAAATTTCATCTATCTATTCGATTTATTATTTGTTACTCGTATCTTCCTGGATAATAAAACCGCGGAAACTGATTAAACCCAGATGAGATTTTTCCAATATAGGCCTAAATAAAAATAATTATTTTTCTTTTTAACATATTTTGATCCATACCGCATATTTCGATTTGCAAAACCATCTTTATGTACGATGAATAATGCAATTCAAAATTTCCAACAAGTACAAATACTATATCATTTAAAAAAAAAAAATCTTACAATTTGCTTATCAATGCTTTTAAAACAAAATTATACATTGAAGATAGCAGACTACAATTTCTGAAAAATTAATTATAACACGTTCCTCTAACATCCCTTTTTCGTACGTAACCATCATGTAATTTTATAACATCTTTCTGGTAGTTGACAAATTATGACTTGCTAAAGTAAAAATATGACCAACGACTAGTATTTTTCCACTTTATAATGATGAAAAATATTCTACTCAGCAGCTGTATTTTGTTTAATCCGCAGAAAAGGAATAAAATAGAGTTGTTTTGCAAATTGCCTCCTTTTTTCTTCATTGATGTTTTGTGTGCTGTAAAAGTCATTATTTCCCAGAGTATTGTTTACGGCGTGAAACAGTGTAATTCATTGTTAAAACCTTTTGAATAAATTGTATGTTTGATATCCATTTTGCAGAAGAGATGTTAGCAGTTTTTCAAGAAGCAATAAAAAACGACACGAAATGTTGCATGTTCTTCTTGAATCACATGGTAAAAAATGTAGTACACTGATAGCACAAGCGACAATAAAATGTAAATCTTCAATTTTTTTTTATTGAAGCTGAAAATATTGACTTAAGTTTAGTTCTTCGATTTTTCCTTTGTATTTTTTATAGTGAATAAACTAGTTTTGTATACAGACTTGACATAAGAATGTGTTTGAATGAACAGCTGCTGGCTCTGTGGTAGCACCATCTTTTTCCTTTGAATGAGACGAGAGGGGAAATATAAATATGATATTTATGGTTGGAGATTTCTAAGAAATATATCAAGTCGACTGTTTATTATGATTATTATTTTACACGAAATGAAACTAAACGAATATTTCTAACTAATTATTGTTTCTCTATTATTTGTGAAAGCTGATAAAAAAACACTTTTCATGGTTAAAGGAGTATTTTTTCACAGCGGAAAGCCATCTTTTCCAACACACATAAGCCGTTTTACTGTCTTTGTTCTCTATTGTACTCTTTTCCCAAGAGACCGTTAAGCTGTGTTGGAAAAGATGGCTTCCCAATGTGAAAAAATACTCCTTTAATGTACCCTATTAACCAATTATTACACCATTTTGTATTGCAGAAGATCGTTATCGTTTGCATTTCAAATCTCAAAGACGATTGAGATATTTGATAAATTATAGCCTATCACTAATTTAAGTGACAGAAATATTCGGAATTCGCTAGGACAATCAAAAGTCACAGAGTAGGCTTCAGAATTCAGATACTGGAAGAAAATTTTAAGTATTTGAATTTGTTTTTTTATCAAGGAAGATTTAAAAAAAAAAACAGTAATCAGCCTCCAGTATCCATGTCCTGAAGTTTTATCAAGCTTGTGGATTATAGTGTCCAGAAACAGGTCAATGTGCTTATACTTTTTTTAATTTTGCAAAAATTCGAAAGCATAAGAAGAGATCGTACACAAATGCCTTTAGTGAGCCCATGCTGTCCAGGGAGTTAACAGTCATTCAATTTATAAATTATGCCTATATGTACAGATTAATCTCTCAAAGAGTTTAGTGTGCTATTGGTTAATAACCTTTATATATAAAAGGGGACGACTAAAGATTCTGTGTAATATTTTATTTGAAAAAAAAAAAAAAAACGTTCACGTAAAAGTTCAAATGTGTCTGTAATGGTGGTCTCCATAGCGCGTCGCTGAAGAGATCTGTAGTGTTATAATTTTGCTGCAGATATTCATTTAAACACATTATGGATGTTTATACTCCAAAGAGTTCAACATAATATTATTGTTCCTTCATCCAAGTTATGAACACTATAACCCAATCACCCTATAGCATTATAATTTAAGAAACCAGAGAAACGTGATAAAGGTATGATTTCATTGTAAATATGAAAATAACCATCAGATGATTAATAATGTTCTGCAGATTCAGACGTCAAAAAATATATGAATGTTATTGGATTTTCCAATATTGGTTTTCCAGCATATAAGCACTCTGATTTAAAAGTTAATACACAAGATGTAAATACTATTAGAGTCTCTAATATTATTTATAACTTGTGCATTAACTTTTAATTATTTTGTTATAATCAGGCTGATTTAACTATTTTTCAACTTTATTTTCGTATGATTTGACTTGAGATATTACCATTTAAGTGACAATTTTCTTGATGTTCATACCAACCAAAGGTATCAGAGTGCCCATCAGTACTGTTTAGCATCATCCGAATAACTCTTATTATTATAGGGAACATCAGATCAGAATTGCCTGACTATTCTGTAACTGTCAGCCCTTGCTTCGTGAAGCTTCTTCACAGAGCAAGGTTGACACTGACGAGTGAGTAAACAAAGATCGGAAGGTGATTCTTACTAATTTTGTTCAAATATTCATTATAATTTATGTCATTCTTGCTGGAGGTCCGTAATGAATATAGATTTTATTAAAATAATGTTGGCGAGGTTCATATCACTAATTTTCTTCAAATTTGAGTCCAAAGTCGCATTTAGTATACTAGAATGATTTAATTTAATTTTTATCCCCATTGGTATTTATTATCCCCTTATGCAGACACTCATACATAAATAATAACATCGGTTTGGTAGTTACCATAGTTTATTCACAAGTTATTTTCTGTACTGTTTTAATAATATATTCCCTTTGAATATTGGAATAAATAGATTAGTCTATGCATATGTAAATGTTATATCGAATCACGTTACTGGGTAACTATGCGGATCCAAGAATGACATAAAATTTTGATCAAAATCCGTGAGAAGCACCTTCCGATATCCCTTCGTCAGTAGCCTTATTTTTGGATGACCCAACACTTGGTTGATATAGAGTTACAGATACCCTAAAGTTCCTTATAGACCTATATATTTTTTATTATTTAAATCGGTACAGAAACTAGCAAATGCCACCCAGAACAACAAATATTCTGAAATCCTCCCTACATCCAAAATTAATAAAGAATGATAAAATTCCCAGGTATGATTATGAATTTTGTAAGTGTTTCATCCATAAACTAGTTTCTTCGACAGACTACTTTAACTACTTAATGACCCTACTGCCGCTATACCACAAGTGGTCAGCTACTCATAACACAGTGCTTTTCAATACAAATATGTTCAGTACTTTTCGGTACAATTTTGTACTCTTTCCTTGCTGCAATTTCTCTTCACCATCTTTTGATGAAATAGTTTTATGATGGTTTGTGCTAGTTTAATTTTGGCAATTAATTTATACGGTACCAAATTTGGAAATAATGGTACATCATTTTTTTTCCTCTTAATTTTTTTCCCACTATCAAATAGATGAGTCAAAGCTTACAAGTCAAGTGATTAATACATTTCAATTTCTGTGGAAACAAATTATTCCTTCATACAAAGTGTTATCTATTCTAAAGCCGTAACAGTAGAAAAACTTACTGCAGACTATAACTATATATAATTGAAAAGTTATGATTAATAATGAGCTAATGTTGATGGTGCCGTAGATTTATTCTAAAGTAATAAAAATAATTATACCGAAAAGAACTGACGACTATATAGCATTCAGTATATGATATACCTTTTTTCTTATACTGCAGAGAAAGTAAATGTTATACTGATTTTTTGCATCTGACAATTCAGTGTACATGCACACGGAATGGTCATCATACAAATGATAGTCAATAATACTCTGCTTCCGTCATAGTATACAATCATCATACAATTTAAATAATACTATATTTACAATATAAAAATATCATTACTTTCATGGGAATATTGGAAGGAGTATAAAGTATATAACTTTTAAACTTATGTACTATGATGATAATCAAGAAAAGATTTAGCAATCTACTCAATACACTCGATGGCAGGTGGAGCTCCCATCTAGCGTACACTGAATCTACTTAGAAGTTAGAGCTGCAACACCATTATTTGTAATAAATGTTGAAATTATTACATTTTCATAGAATGTCTATTACATTTCCACACCTCTCAACTGTGATGTTTGGAGTGTAGAAAAAAGTCCGTTTTTTTGTAGTTGTCGAATGAAGGCGGAATCCGGTAGCTAAGAGCCGCGTAATAACAGAAGCTGGAGATCTTTCTTTCTCTTTTCGTTTTTATCTTTCATAAATACATGGTTGTCAAATTTATATGGCTTTAAGAACAATAGGAGCCCCTGTGAGAAATTTTAATAATGGGTTTATGTTTGATAAATTTGTTGGGTCCCTGTCGGCCAAGACAAAAGTGGATATTCAAGGAGTTTAAAATGGATACTCATTATGTAGCTGATGCTGTAAGATAGCATCCAGGAATTAATTAAAAAGATGTATTAATCATTCCGTTACGTTAACCCAGGATGCCAGTCATCTGCAATATAAGTTACAAATATTTTACAAATAACATATTACATACATTGTATTACAGCACACATATACATGGATCGGTATTTTTATTCTCTTGCTAATATGATTTCTTTTTCATACAACTGTTAGTAATTCCACAGCAATTTATAATATTACTTGAAAAAATAATATACTATTTCAGTGGTTTATTATTGTACAATTTATATTGAAAAATTGAAAAAAAAAAACTTTCCTGTGAATAACTACATGAATATTATATTTCATAATAAACCAACTTCATTTTGATGTTTACTCATTTTTTTTCTTCGGAATTGACCCTGGAAGCTTCTTTGAAGAACAAAAATATTAACATTGTAAAGTTTTTTTTTTTTTTTTTTTTAAATATACTCATTTATTGTAAGTAACGGTTCAGTTGTATCCTACGAAGTAAAATAATTTATACGATCCAATCATGTCGAAAACTTTCGAGATAGTTTTTAATTTCGTCGTCCCTATAGAAACTTGGGTCGATCCTCTGTAATCGCCCAGTTTTGTAAACTGCATCAACAACTTCTAGTATTGTCAAGAGAACGTAATAATATGTAATTGAGATATTGAGGATGAATCTAGTAGGTGTATCGTCAATTTCTGAATATGAATTAAAATACTATGGTTGTTCGAACAGTTCTCGTAACAGGGTACTATTAATAATAGTCTATCATAGCAAATGAAAAATAATTTTAAACCTTTATCAGAAGAACTTCAAGAAAATTAGTAAAGTTCTAGTAGTTTCGTAGGTAATATTTTAACTGTTTACTTGCCATTATATACCCATTTTCATTCCTTTTTCGGCATTTTTGTTTGTTTTCTTTATCTGAGTAAACACCGAAAATGCAACACAAAAGATAATGCCAATATAGGAAAATGAAAATGGATATATAATGGCGAGTATACAGTCAAAACATTGCCTAACAGTTTCGTTGAGATATGTCAACTGGTTTATTTTCTAAATTCACTTGCTGAAACTGTGAAAATGATTTTCAGAAAATTGAAACTGTGAAGACAGGATAGTAATTCCACTCAATCACCTGACAAAGAATACTTTATTTGTTTTCTATTGGTCTCCACTTCATTAGTGGTATTGTTTCACGGTTCCATCTCCAGTAGGGTTCCTACGAGACCGAGACCAAAAAGCCTGGTCTCGGTCTCGTTTTACCATGCCGGTCTCGGTCTCGACTTAG
>JAQIWE010001022.1:0-17685 GCA_034698565.1 Campodea plusiochaeta
ATTAAATTTAATTATATTTACAGAGAAAAAAAAATAAAGGGGGAATTTGTATTTTGGAAATAATTGGGACTCTTCATGATCTTAGGGGGGATGGGAGTTGTTTACCTCTACTTTTTTGAAATATCATATTTTTTACTTACAAATGGGAATGTATCTCCTGAAGCGCAGGTAACTTGTATTGGAATAATGATGGATTGAAGTTCGCCCTGAAAAGATTTATGGAAACTATACACAGATTCTAAAAGCAAATTCTATAACATAATTGTTGTATATAACTTACAATTAAATAAATATTGTTTTTAATACGTAAATGAATAATATTATTTTAAATTTTCTTTATAAAAATTGCAATAGTTATTTTACTCACGATGTTGCAACCCAGTTTTCGCTGATGCAAAGGGACACTGGCAAAATGTGCATGCAAAACAGTATTGATAATGTTCACTTGCAGAAAGGGTAGTCGACATCGACATCGCACTTTCTTATTTTGAATCAGAGAAATTTGTAATTTTGAGTAAATTATGTTTTAATTAATCTAAATAAATTCTGAAAATTTCTAACGAGTCGGTTCTGTAGTTTTTGAGAAATTAACTTTTATAAAAGGCTAAATTCCTATCTTATGACATGTTGGGGGACAAATCTAAAAATTAAATTCTTGAAAACTACTTAACCAAATGTGTAGCAATTTTAACATGTTAATTAGATTTGTAAAAAAAATTATTTATTCAAAATTACTAGTTTGTATGATGAAAAATAATTTTGATGACGTATTGGTGAATATTATGAATAGTTGAAAAAGAAATGATAAAAGAGAGAAATTCAAACTACTTGGTACAGATACAACTTCTAAATGAAAAATAGTTTGCAAGATTATAGTTTCGCTGTATAATTATAGAACAATCATCAACAATGTAAAAAATCCAATTTTGTAAATTACTCTCTGGCTGCCCCAGAAAAGTGGAGTTAAATTTTACTTTCAGTTTTTAATTAGTGATGGACAAGAGTCTTGAAATTTCAAGACTTTAGTCTTGTATCGTCTCGGATTTCGAGACAAGAATCTTCTAAAAGAAATATTCGACGTTTCAAGACAAGATAAGAGTCCGTTTATTGAGACAAGACTCTTGAAACACCCAGTATACGAATACGAGTAGGTGGTTTCTAACTGCTATATTTCTATGATTTTTTTTTAATAATTCCTTTTTACATTTTCAAAGCTACATTTAAAAATTTCCTATTTCATAATAGCTGAGAGATATACGAGATTTTCAAAAGTATGTTAAAAATAACGGTCTTATTGTTATTACTATGATCTGAATTTTTTTTAAAGGTAGCTTTGGAAATGTAAAAATGAATTCTTTGAAAAAGATCATCAAAATATTTCAGTTAGTAGCACCCACTGGTATTCGTATGGGTTGATCAAGACTCTTGAAACAGTCTTGATAATCGAAACAAGACTCTACGAGAGTCTTGAGAGAGAATCAAGACCAAGACTCTTGTTGATTCTTGTCTTGAAAAATCAAGACAAGAGTCACCCTGACTCTTGCAAGACTCTTGTCTTGTCCATCACTAGTGTAGACCGTGATTCCAGTCATGTCTCCGAGGTAAATTCCTTGAAGACACCCCTCCTCCTGACAAGAGCCCCCCTCCCAATAAGATAAATTACATTAAGCTTATTTCGTTTTAATAAAATTACAAAAAAAGCTTTAATCTATCATGCATAAAAGGACAGTAGCAGACACATGCAATTTATCAAAATCAGAGTTTTTTTTCAGCATGCAATGAGTAGCCACTTTTAAGAATACATGCATTATTATTTTATTTCAGATACTTGACATGAATTCTTATTGCTTTTCTAATTTGTCGGCGAGGGTCCAGATAATCTACACTAACTGCGTACATAACTGCAAAATAATATTACTTCTTGTTACAGAATAAAAATAATATATGTAAAAATGCGTTGAAAATTAAATTTTTGGTTGATTGATGGACAATCTCCATTAAAAAAATTGGATTTCACAAGCATAAAACAATGAAGATACTGTAAATCGCAACTATTTTCTGAACAATAATACTGCAAAATTATCTAAGAAGGTTAAATATACATATACGAAGAGAAGAAAAATAATATTAGTTCTTACTACCATATCGGGATTTTTTGTGGGTGGATATATATATATATATATATATATATATATATTATAGGGTGGATTTATTATTCACCATTTTCAGATTAATATTGTGTATTACATGTTTTTAATCATGTCACTGAACCATATGCACTCACTAAATTCATTAATTAATTTCCACAGTGAACTTACTATCTTCACAGATTTTGTATTGCTCTTCTGTTCCAGGAATAGCCTTGATGCAGGCTCGAAATCTTGGATAACAGTGCCCTAATTAGAAAAAAAACAGTAATGAGTGCTGTTTATTTTCTGTGGGTTCAAAATTTTGTTTTTATCCTTTGTACTCTGTTAATTGAAACTGCTTAAATACCAACAGTATTATGCTTTTATCAACGATTTTAGCATTGCCGAAATAATTTGGCGCTAACAAAATTTAAACTCGGGACCTCAATTGACCACAAACGACAGCGCCAACATATGAAGGAATTAAATGTGTTGACATCAATACAATGACATAAAGACTTACATTTCAGGAATATAGTGTAATATATTTCGCATTACTCCACTTTTGAAAATTTCATAACTATTTACTTGTTTACAATTGTGCCAATACTGCTATATTTGAAAATCTAAAAATATGATGAACTGCTGAATCCCGAAACCCTGAAAATTTAATAATCAATTGATTAATCTCATACTTTCTTGCAATGTGCTTTTATGCTTTTACTGTAATACTAATTCCAATGAGTTCTATATAAAATAACATAATTATGTTTTTAATAGGAATCATATTTTTTCCCCTTTTCTACAACAAAATGTTATTTTGTTCATTTACTTACCAGTAATGTGAACTTCAGTAGTTGTTGGAACTGTAGTCGTCGGTTCAACAGTTGTAGTTGTTGGTTTTGCAGTAGTTGTGGGAACTGTAGTCGTCGGTTCAACAGTTGTAGTTGTTAGTTTTGCAGTAGTAGTTGTAGTTGTTGGTTTTGCAGTTGCAGTTGTTGGTTTTGCAGTTGTAGTTGTTGATTTTGCAGTTGTAGTTGCTTCTTTTGCAGTGGTAGTTGTTGGTCTCATAGTATTAGTTGTTAGTTTTACAGCTGTAGTTGTTGGATTTACTGTTGAGGCTGCTAGTTTGACAGTTGTTGTTGACTTTGCAGTTGTTGATGATTTGACAGCAGTTGATGGTTCTGCAGTAGTCATTGTTTTGATAGTTGCAGTTGGTTTTGAATTCGTCATTTGTTCTGCAGTTGTCATTGGTTTTGCAGTTGTTTTTATTGTTGCAGCTGTGCTTGGCTTGACAGTTGCTGATTCAATGGTTACAACGGTTTGTTTAACAATAGTTGTTGGTTTAATAGTAGTTGTAATTGGTTCTTCAGTTTTCAGATTATCAGATGTAGTTGTTATCGGCTTAACAGTAGTTGGTTTAACTGTTGCTGCTGAGTTGACAACAGTTGTAGGTTTCATGGTATGTGGAACTTTAACAGAGGTAATTGGATTCCCAGCGGTAGTTGGCATAATAGTGGTTGTTTCTAATTCAGTAGTCGTTCTTGGTTCAACACCTGTTACTACTGCTTCAGAAGTTGTCATTGGTCTAACAGTCATATCAGCTTTTAAAGTTGTTGGTTGATCAATTGTAGTCAATGTTGTAAAAGTTTCTGTTGCTAATGAAATACTTCTCGTTACAGCTTTAAGTGTTGTGGCTATAACTTCTGTAGTTGTTGGAATCAAAGTAGATATTCTTCTTTGCCGATAACAACAGCAGTTAGAACAACATGAGCAACAACCACCTTCATTACAACATGACTTTGAAGGTTGTGGTGTTGGTGTTGATCCACTTCCACTACAACAACCACCTTCATCAGGTTGTTTACCTGTTCTTTTGCTTCCACAACAAGAACAACAACCATCTGACGATTCTCCACTCGATGGTGGTTGTTTTTCAGGTTGTGTGGCTGTTCTTCGATTTCCATTACAACATCCACAACACCCACCACTGTTTGATTCCTTACTCGATGGTTGTTGATCCGTCGATCTCCTGCTTCCACCTCTACAACAACTGCAACTACTTGACTCGTTATTCTTCGGATCACCATCTGTTCTTCCCTGACAGCATCCAACACTTTGGGGGATTGATATGTTTCCTTTACTGGGTTGATCTGTTGGTTCTGTGACCGTTCTTTTGCTTCCACAATGGCAGCAACCATCGCTAGGCTGGTTGCTTGCAGGTGGTTGTTCAGTAACTTGCTGACTGCCCATAATTCTGCTTCGTTGGCAGCATCCACAACATTCTGATGTTGACTGGTTGCTTGTTGTTGGTCCGTCTGTCTTGTTTGTTGTTTTGCAGCATCCTTGCTCGTTCGATGGACCACAAGCAATAGCTGATGTGATCATTAACGATGCAATGATTATAAAGAAAATGCGAGCAAACATAGTGCGCTGATGTGATGGCGTGTTTCTGAAGAAGGAAGGTCACATCATTTTAGGTAGCATTGATAATTAGTACTGTTTATGTTCTTCAACAAAATAAAAAATTGGCAACAGGAAAATAAAACCTTGATTTATATTTTTATTATAGTCAGTCTTATAACAATAAATCATAGTAGAATGTAGAGTGTTTTACAATACACTACTATTAGTAATGTTCACTCTGTTAATTTTTGATTTTTCCAAGTAAGGGTTATTATACTGCACTGCCGGGTCGTCCTTGCAAGAGCAAAATTCATTTTTTAAAGTTCTAGCACTTCTACAGCAAAGTTCACGCAGTCTTTGGCTACGTTAAAAATTCGAAAACAAGGACTAGTTCTTACTAAATATGCCTGAAGTCTACAGTTGGGGAAAATTTGCTCAGCTAGTATACAATAGTGATGTTAAATACCTGTAATTTAGAAGTCTGGGATGTCACTGATATAATAATTTGGAAATAATTTAAAAATAGTACCAGTGTACCCAATAAAGTAAAGAAGGCTCAAACTAACTAGATCAAATGCACAGATAAGTAGGCTTTCAGAAATGAGCAACTTTGAAAATGTATAATCATACAATTGAAGGGTGAAGTCAATGTAAACGACATTTTGGAACTTCTGAGATAATCAAGGTTTGCTAAAAACATGTGGGTATATTACATAATTATATTTTTTGTCATGTCTACTGAGAGAAATTATAATTAAAAATTGAATAGAAGCATGAATATTATCAAATTCTGTCCTCCAAAGATATGCTAAAATAAAATTTCACATACTGTACCTCTGTACCTATATTTCATGAAAAATTTTAAAGTTAGTACTTTACTATTTGAAAACAAATCTATCAAGTTTATTTTCTCAAACGCAAAAAAACTCTGCTTTGAAAATAATAATATGCCTGAGTGAACACTACAGATTTTGTTAAAATTAATATTAAAAGTAAATATTTTAGCTTCTATACTCAAAGTTTAATAAAATCGTGATGTTATCTTAATATATAATATAAATAAAAAAGGTAAGGTAAACTATCCCGCTACATGTCATGATGGCACTTGCGGGGCATAAATGTAAGGGTCCATGTGTTCTAAACCCCGACACTGAAACTGGAGATGGTGTATTCAGTACTACGTTCGCACCCCTCGGACCAGTATTTACCCACAACGGTTTTCACCCTTGGTACCCATGTAAATGAGGCTGGGTGAACCCCAGCTCTCATATAAGAGGTTTATCAGCGCCTAATTAAATTGACGCTGACCGTCATAACCAAGTAGGTTCAGGATGTTCATTTTTATTACTTATCAAAAGACATTCTAACAATTAAAACATTAAAAGTTTGACAGTGAAAGAAGAGTGCAATTATTAGAATAAAAAATATTTTAGAACTGGTCGTTTTTATTGCAAAAAGTAGAAAAATTAATCTAAATTTTAAAGTTTTTGCTTGAACATTTTGTCATTTTCTACAGCCGAAGAAAAATGTTTAACATCTCTACGCTTTGAAAATAAAAATGATAAAAAACTAGGGTTGGATAACTTCGCCTTATTTTCATTGCCACGGCTACTGCCTGCTTTAGAAATTTGGAATGGGCAGGTGCGAATTAGCTGAAAATGAGCAGTTTTAACTAAAATTTAGAAAATTTTTATGGCGCTTCGTCGCACTTGTCTTCCCTCATTTTCCAAAATTTTTGTTCGGATTATCACCTGGAATGATCTTCATGTTCAAATAAATTTCGTACCATTAAAAAAAGGGGGGATGTTGGGTGATTCAAGAATTTTGTGAAATATGCGCAGTTACAAAAATTCCTTAGGAAAGGCTCTGATAGCATATGGAAATAGTAATTTATGTCATAACACCAAAATTACTCTTTCCTGTGCTTACAACTTCATAAGGGTTCATTAGTAGTAACGTAATTATGTTCTAAATGAAATGTTTTAACTGACTACTTTACATTGGAAAAATAAATGTAAAGTTAATGTAAAGTATATGTAAAGTAAATAGTTAAAACATTTCATTTATAATATAGTCCTTTGCATAGCTTCTAATATTTAATAGTAATTATGTTCTTTCTTTTCCCATTAATTTCACTGTCTCACTATATTATTATTTTTTTATTATTACTGAATTTACAACAAAATTGGTGTTTTGTTACCCTGGCAAAGATGAGTTACCTGCTTTTAAAATATATAGTTAAGATTAAGATATTTATTGGTTCTGGCCACTTATACGAAACAAACTAATTAGCTCCAGGACGTTTCACCTTTGTTAACAAAAACAAGGCTTTATCAACTGTACAATAAAAGTTTGAAAAGATTCACAAAATATAAAAAAGCTTGTATTTTGCGAATATTTTCAAACTTTTATTGTACAGTTGATAAAGCCTTTTTTTATTAATAAAGGTAAAACGTCCTGAAGCTAATTAGTTTGTTTCGTATAAGTGGCCAGACATAAGAAATATATTAAACACGAATACGTCACTTTATCTCCACACGAGCATATAATATAGTTAAGATATTCACTTTACCTTTGGAGTGCTTCAAGGAAATAAGTCACTGCAGTACTACTGATTAGCAATATTGAAATCGTTCTTTTATGATAATGTTATTTTAAGTTTTGTTATAATCCTACACGTTGCTAGCAAATTTACAAGTAGCAGCATCTGTTTCTGATATCAATTTGCAAAAAGATATAGTTGTTATAATTATACCTATAATAAATAACTTGCTCATTAGCAGTATATGAGTGTTTTTCCATCATATTTCAGCAAAAATACCTTCTGTATAGCACAGTAAATTTTTCGAAACATCAGTTAGAAAGGTTGTAATACCTATAATTATTGAATACCATCTGGGTAGATTAAAAATTCCTACTGCCATATACAATACTGACAGATAATAGTTGGATGCAAACTACGTGTTATTACTAAATATGCTTACTCGGCAAATGTAAAAATTTCCTCAGTATGATCATTATTTTAAATATATATTTGCTAAAATCTGCGACAATGATAATAAATGATTGTACTTCAAATTTCTAGGATACCACTTAGAATTAACTGAAAATAATTTAAGATACCTAATACAAAAAAAAAACGTATTAAATTTATCAAATAGACCAATCTATAGGACATTAGAGAAATAATACGAACATTACATCATAATCGACATTTTAATTTTTGGGGGGGAAAATACAACACAGATTTTAAAACTCTATGATTTTATTCCATAGTATTGGATTAGTTTCAGAAACATAATTAACCATCAGACTCTCATAGATTGTCTTCAATATAAAGTTGTCTGACGTCACTATTGGGTTCCTACAAGATAATGTAACCCGAATGAGATATACCCACAAAAACCATGAGTCTCCGTTTCGAAAAATGTCGACTATTAGAAATTTGTGTGAACTTTGAACTTCCAAACATTATAAGGGCTTTTTTGGATTACTTGAGAACGTTTTGTTTTTTTAACAATCAAGGATGTTCATATGTTAATATAGATAGAAACTATAGTGACTTAATTTGTTAAGTTGAAAGGTTTGGGGTATTAGTCACCAAGGAATAGACATGATTCGCCTCAGGCTCATCAGTTATACTTGTCCGAGGATTGATATGATATGTCATTGCTACATTCAGAACCTGCTATATTCAGAATTTATACCATGTCTATTCCTTGGTGACTAATACCCCAAACCTTTCAACTCAATAATATTTTTCTTTCTTTCAATAATATTTTTACGTGATACAGTTCCAACAATAATACTGTAAATAAAAGCTTGTACGGAGATTAAGTGACGTATTCATGTTTAGTACAGTTGATAAAGCCGTTTTATTAATAAAGGTGAAACGTTCTGAAGCTAATGAGTTTGTTTCTTATATTTAAGTGCTCAGACCCAAGAAGTATCCTAAATACTGTAAATAGTAACATTTCTAAATTATACGTGAATATCACATCCTATATTTTCGTCTAGCAAGCGCGCTGAGTAATCATCTCTAAATCATGCAAAACTCATATTATTCATTCATCGAATTCAGTACAATTTCTCCGCGTATATCATTATTATTTCCTGAGACTATAATATTAGAGCATGCACGCTCCACAGAGTCATAACGTTTTTATTGCACCCTTATAATAATAATATACGATTCACCCCGTGCTTTATTGAAGTTGAAAGAACTTTAGAGCACCACACAAATATTTCAGATTAGTAGATTTTGAGGTCAAAATAAAGGTACGGAATTATATGGTCTTTAAAATGTCATTAAGTGCTGCTGATGGGACCAGAAGAATTTTGTGTTCCACACCACTTTCTAATTAAATTCTAGGATGAAAGATGTAGGAAAGTTGTGATTTTGTTTTAATTATATTCGTTTTGTGGGATAAATTATCAGACGCAAAAGCAAGTGTCTTATTACATAATAATTTCTTGTAGCAGCTCATATTTCTGCTTCTGAAAATGAAAAAGTTTTTTTTCTAGAATTCAGGTTCCTTTTGGAGCATACCCGTCCTCAGGAATAATCACTTTAATTATGATTAACATTTTGAATCGGGAAAACAAAATCACCAGAAGAGTAAAATATATTCACAAAGAAAGAAATTGTCATATACGAAACTTATGTTGTGAATGCAACAAAAAATTAACATAACGAAAAACTGAGCGGCTTGCTTTAGTGACGACGAAATTGTGAATTTTTGGAGTATCATATACTATAAGTAAATATTTCACACTTTTACACTCTTCAAAATATAATCACATTATATAATTTTTGTGTGAATAATAATAAAGATTACGAAAATCACTAACACTAAAAATAACCAACAATCTCGACCCGAAAACAGAAATTTCCCTATATATTTTTTTATTTCTATAGAAAAATCATCTCTGAAATGATGATACATTTTTACCACTATTTCAACTATAGGTTTCGGCAGGCACCCTAGTTTGTTTTTCTTATTTTTGTATTGTTTCCAAAATTCATTCATAAAATCTCATATACAAATTGAATGGTTTCAAAAATCGAATTGTAGAAGTCTAGCTTTAGTAGTAAGTAAACAGGAGTACAGAATTTTTTGTTGAATCATTGAAAATAATAATAATAACTAAGAAATGCTCCCATTAATCAATTCCGCCCCTTCAGATGACAGTTGTAAGCCTATTCGAAATGACATTTTAATTCCTTGATAAATAAAGTTATGAATATTTGAGTGATGGCTTATTTACATGCTGATGTGATTACAATGATGAATTAAAATAATCTTGTGAAATCTATTTACATTTCCTATGCTTGAAATTACTGTTTATCGGTCAACATACTGCATTTATTCAATCGATAATGTTGCTGTAATATCCTGATTTTTCTTGCTTGTTTATACTGTAGAGTATATATTTATTTCAATGTTTATTCGCAGAATTTTATCTTCTAATAATCAGTTTGGTGACATTTCACATCGACGGAATAATATTGATATATTCGCACGATATGGGTGTTACAAAGTATTATAGATTTTTGGAGGGAAATTGCAACATTTTTAATCACAAATGAAATGAATAAAACTAACAGGAATCCAATAATTTAGCATGACTGTATTTTGCTAACCGAAAATTGAAAACAAAAAAGTTGTTATTTGTTTTCTAGATGTATAATGTGTCCATTTATACATTATTTGCCATTGATAGAAATGAAAAATCGAATTCCGTAAAAAGCACTCTGTATATTATAGAACATAACTATTTAATTTTTAAAGAAATTTGGGCAAATCTTACAAGTTAATTTATATATCAAAGGTTGTATTATATTATACTGAATATTAGAGGACCATAGGATTCAGCAGTCGGGTGGTTTGGTACCCTTGATCCCACAAACGGGGGACTGCCTTCACTTATATAGGAAAGAGTGGTAAGGATAGGTAGAGTGCACAACCTCGGTTTCGACCCATAAGGTCATCATCTGGTACACTAGAAACATAGCTAGATTCCCCCCATAATATGGGGCGATTATGCTACGATTATGCTTTGATATTTAAATTAATATTGCGAGATTTGCCGAAATTCATTGGAATTAAATTGTAATAATAATGTAATTTACTCGCAATACTTCAATATAATGTATTAATTGAAGAGTCTAACATTTTAAACAAAATGAAACTATATCTGAATTACGTCAGTTTAACTACACTCGCAAACAACCAGCAATGTGCAGGAGTCGAAAGAAAACGTGATTTCTTCATGTATTTCTTACTTCGGAACTCAACTCCACATTACTGAGTAATCGCTGGTGTATATTTTATTGCCTTCTGGCAGTTGGTAAGGTTCTTCTCGAATAGTATGAGGCAGAGTCAAAAAGTAAGTTACACTCGATTATAACTTTCTTAATATTAAGATATTTTGATGGCACTTGGAGAAACGACTGGGTACACTGTCCCTTCGATATGAGGCAAAAAAAAAATGGATTTCGATAGAATAATTCGTTTGCTATAAGTCATGAAAAATACTACTCCGCTAAAAATGGCACCAAAAAAAATCACGCGGGGACTTTTTTTTGTGGACGAACCAAAAATTGTAATCCATCATAAAATTCATCATCAAGTAACGTCGTAAGTGAATTTCAGTGACAAACAAATGATCCCAGTTTAGTTTATAAAAATATACAAATGATCCAAAATCGGTTTATAAGTGCAAATACACGCTGCACAAAAATAATGCTCATTGACTTCAAGTCTTTAACGTTCTATTACAACATCTGATGAACGGGTTCATCAACTGATTATTGCTAATAGAATATAGGAGACTCATAGTTAACGACGTTGGGGATAGTTAACTAGGATGGAATTCGAAAAGGTTACAAAATATTTAGGAAAGTCCCAATTTGAAAGTCACAGTGAAGACGATATTTTTCACGTCTGATTGAGGTGTAGGATCAAAATCAATGAAATATCAACTTTGAAACGGAAGTATATAAAATAAAAAAATATCTCCTTTAAATTTCATAAAAAAATTCAGTAGACCTATAAAAAACCTATGAGCGAGTGCAACTTACTTTTGGACTCTGCCTCGTAATTTAAATCATAAGTTAATTTCCCTTTCAGGATTCAATCCTTTTCCTCTAAACGTAAAAATCATGATGACAATTCCAGCAATATTAGAAAATTCAGACTTCCTCAAATTGACAAATAATTATGATACAACACTCAAAACAGGGTGCCCCAAAAGTTTTTCACGTTACATTATGCGAAAATCAGTGGCTTCAAACCTTCAATTACTACATCAAAACAAACAAATTTATTGAAAGTTGTGTACGGATCTACGGAAAATGAGCGTTACTGCTATGGTATATACGATTTCCAAATAATTATTATTGTTTCCTGTATAGTGTGTAGATTATGAACAAGAAGCAAATTATTTCCCCTGGAAAAAAATGAAAGCCTTAATTCCGACTTTTCAATATTTTTTGTGTCGACTTTTCAATATTTTTGTGTGCTATCTTAGTATTCTCAAGCATCCAAAACCCGATACATCAAAAATTAAAAAAAAGTTAGAAATTCCAAAATCTGAACTTTTTTACAAGACACTACTAGACTTTATTAATGTTATATTGGGAAATTCGTTTAATATCAGCAAGTGGATCCTGAGAAAATTATTATTTGGAATACTGGGATAGATGACATTTTTATATTCGAAACCTACGTCGGTTTTGACTACGGAACTTTTTTCAGGTATACAAACTATTACAATCCTGAAAATTTCATTAAAATCCGTCTTGAAAGTGGTTCAGCAGAAAATTAGAGTTATGGAAACGAAAAAAAATCGAAACCAAGGCCAGTTTTGACTACAGAACTTCTTGTATATGGCTATAAGATACTATCCTGAAAATTTGGTTAAAATCCATCAAACGGTTCAGGAGATATTCAATGAAACATGAAAATTCCCTGAAGATGAAAACACGAAATCCGAAACGTAGGTCGATTTGGACAAATGTACGAATATGTTGAGGTTATGCACTATATACATCCTGAAAATTTGGTCAAAATCGAACTAGCGGTTACGGAGATAATGGGGGTAGATATGATCGTCCTATAAGCCATTTTTTCCTTCGGAAATTAACACTAAAAAACGGAACAAACTGTTTCATCTTTAAAATAACTTTTTAACATTCATAATAGTATTTGTTATTACGGATACGGAATTAAGATCATGTATAATTATTAAAAAACCCTTTTCCGTAATATATACTCGAATAAACCAAACCTATTTTTAAAATAAAATATTAATAATTACATTAGTAACTCTCTCTACGACTATGATTCAAAATACTTCCAAAACACGCTTGAAAAATATAACTGAAATAAATATCATACCGATAACTATAGAAGTTCTATTATTGTGACTAGGCCTATAAAAATTATCATTATAACACAATCGATACTTCATTATAAACCTATATCTTCCTATCTAAGCAAAAACTTAGCAATTATAAACATAATATATGAAAACAAATGCCTTCAGGAACTACTGGAAGTAATCTGTATTATTTAAACGTATAATTTAAATCCTGAATATGAAACTGTAATGAAGACCAGGAAATATTTCTCTGCCTGATACAGAATAACTCTACAAGGCTATCTTCAAAATCAAATATTGCAATACTAAAGTCGTTGCATTCGTCGATCTGGAGAAGATCGTATAAGAGTTCGTGATATATATAATCTGAGGCGTATAATAACGAACAACTATACAGACATAATTCATAATTATACTCTGTCTAATTCAATACAATAAAGCAGGTAATGTGAAATATTAAAAAAAAATCAATTAAAATGTAATTTCCATGGCACTAGATCGAATCAATCATGGGAAAAGCTAAAGCAACGTTTTTCATGAATGATCCTATCTCGATTAGCATTATATTTCCTAGAGCAGGACTGAATTCTGACCGAGCTAAATTATTGTTCTGGATCTAAAATGAATTGATACCAAATTACCATTAACTACGGTATATTATGGGTTAGTATTCTTTAAAATAACTTTTTAAGTGCTATAAATATTTGCTGCGCAATTTATCGAACAATGAAATAGCAGCAAAATGATTTATAAACATTCCTTCAATTCTTAAAATAGTTCCTGTGGTATACTCGCAGGTATAACGTGAAACGTTATTGATTATTTTATCAGTGTGTGAATAGAAATTGCCAAGAAACTCAGTATATCATGGAAATTATAGTTTGGAAAATAAAATTTATCATGGACCATTTTGGTAAAGGAAAATATAACTTACCGCGGTAACTTTTAAATTAAATTACCTTACAGCATAATATTTCAAAGTAATATAATTATCTAAACGATTTAGTTTAAAATTGATCACATTTGAAGTATTGAGAGTTTCATCACACAATACAGTGTTGGAGATCGTAGCTTTATCGGGTACTTGAAGAAAAGTGATGGATCGAAACCACAGTCATACAGTCTCTCACCATTCTTATAAACCATTTTTGCCTGCATATGTGAAGGTAGCCGCCCGTTTGTAGGTGCTAAGGATATAAAACCTCCCAACTATTGAATTCTATAGGATCCAATTGTATAGACACTTCTAATATTCAGTTTAATATTGATGTTTAAATTAATAGTGAGATTCGTCTTTCTTTCTTCATAATTTATAGAAGGTTATATAATATTACTCTTCATAATCGAACACAATAATAATGACTGACTATATTTTCATTATTATTCTTGTTTATTGTAGATTGTCCGATGATGGCACCCTGTTGACGAAACATGTAATAATAAAGTACAAATCAGTCCTGGATTTAAGGCGTTTTCTTCGATTATGAAGAGTAATATTACCTTCTATATAATAGTCCAGGTGGTCATCATGTTAATATTTAACTATTCATAATTTATGTTATTACTTATTGCGTTATTGAGGACCTGATTAAACTTAGCTATAATATATGGAACAAACTAGTAAGTTTATATACTACTTGATTGGTAGCTTACATCGTCTTAATTAATTTATCATAATGACACCTATTAATTAGAGTGCTTATAGTGCTATACGTAATAAATTATTATTGGAACACATGTTAGATTAGTGAGATAGTGCCCCGGTTCTAATACATAATTTATCCCACTCCCTATAATATCTTACACCAATTTGCTGAATAGTAACCAAATCCATATACATTTAATGGCAACCAGAAACAATAAAAATCGTATGTTCGATAACACCACATCCACAAACCGATATTAACACCAGAAAGATTTAGCTTTTTCCAGAACGGTGTAAACAAAGCGATTATCATGAATACAAAACCGAGTGCGAACGATACCACACCGATAGTCGAGTAAATCTGTTTCTTCGGTTTCTCTGTTCGTCGTCGCCTTCCACTCGATACAGTGATTCGACTCGGCGGCAGACTCGGTTCTTCACTACCGTTTCTCGGTGGTGGTGACCACGGATCGCGGTATGTTCGACCGTCTCTGGAAGCAGGCATGTTCGGTTCGAGGCTCATTCGTTACTGATATAACTTTCACTATTATTGGCATCGAAACGGCGGAAATGTTGAAATTATTTGTTATGCTAATCATTTATACTCTCTCTTCGTTTAATGTATTTTATAACTGATTTATTATGAAATAGTTCATGGTAAATGCATTTGTAATACGACATAGTTTTCATGGAATTTTAAAATTAGATATTCATATTAGTAAATAATAGTAGCATAAATATGAATGCACGGAAAATTTTATAATTTATTTTCCTTTCGTACATCATAATTATGTTTGAATAAGCATAATTCCAGCTCCTCATTTGATGATAATATTCAGCAGTTAATATTATAAATTGAATCACTGCTTTCACAAATCAGAATTAGACCTAGTTGCTATCCTGGCAAAACTATTATATAGTTTTACATAAATTCACTATTACATAAATTCACAAATGAAAATTACAATGCAGCGAAAACAAAAATCGAAGTATTGCTTCTCATGAGTCTTATTGGAATAACTTCAAAACCTTAAAAATACTAACTTCAGTATCATGCAATACAGTACAGTACTACAGCAGGAAATTGTTTTAAAGATACCCTACTTTGTTTCTAGGGAGTATTATAGCAGCGCGGATTTTTTTTTAAATCTCGGGATTTCGGAATCTTTTTTTTTTTTTCAACTCTAGGATCCCGAAATCAATTTTTCTGTAACATGTTTCTGAATAGAAATGCCATTACCAGTATCATAAAGTTAGATTGCAAAGGAACTTCGAAACCTAAACATTTTATACATTTTCTGAATCGGCAAAAAACGTGGAGCTGGGCTATCAATAAAACACGTTAGTAAAGACTGACAGTATAAGTTCTAATAATATATTGTTTCAAAGGTCTATACGAACTTCAGAATTCTCAGAAGAAGATCGCCGTGTTTTCATTCTTTCAAATATTACGTCCAAACATAACATGCAATAAGAATTATAAATTGTACTTACGAGGAGCAAGTATATCAGCAAATATGTAAAGTTCTTCTTCCAACAACCACCAGCATCCATTAACACGAACTCCATATTGATGACGAGTGTCTTCAAAATCATTAAAACATCCCTGCCAAAGACCTAGAACAAATTTAAATAATATAATATAAACAAAGTTTAGTTATATTATTATTATTTTGTTATTTCAGTGACTCAACATGGTTTAATGTTTAAACCAGTATTTTTTTCAGCTGGGTGCTTCGTTATCAAATGCACGTTGTTGTTGTTTTTTTGCACTCCTTTCTTTTCACTTTCTTTGTTTTCTGTTCATATTCGTTATCAGAGGGGAACTATAAGCTATGTAGGAAAACGATGCGTCCCGCTGAAAGGGTCCTTAACACAATTGAAAAGCGCCAACTTCGAAAAAAAACGAAACTTTTGAACAGGTATAAACAATCGAAAAGCGTCAGGATATTGTAGTTGAAAAGCGCCAAGAAAAGTTTTGAGAAAAGTAAGAAAGTAAATAATGTCCTTGACAGAAGTAAGAAAAATGCTTGGAGGAATAAATACTATAACCTCTTACTTATTCCTCCAAGGAAAAATGTCCTGTTATGTCTAGTACGTTAAAAAGATAATTTGTAATAGAAGTATTAAATCTGTTGTGAGCTTTTGAGTATTATAAAAGCAATATTTTACAACAAAACAATATACGATTGGTACATTTTTATTTCGTAAGTTGACAATAGGCCTATTAAAATTCTACATGTTTGAATATACTCAGATATTATTTGAATCATATATTAAGTAAGCTACATAATTACCTTGTTAGATCAAATAAAGTTATTGAAAAAGTGAGAATGTAGAACGAAGAAAAATGTACGTAACTAACTATTGTACTTACAACTGGATTATTAGTTGATATTAATTTGCTCATTTTTGCTGCAATCATAAAAGAAATTATACTTGAAATGACTGGGTAAGAAATTTATTACTATAACAGAGAAAATGTACTAACTGTAAATATGACGGTTTGGACACTTTTCAACTACGATATTTTCCGAAAAACCTGGCGCTTTTCGATTGTTATGATTATAGAATTGGCGCTTTTCATTTTCTAGATATTGTTGCGCCAATGGACACCAAAAATTGGTTTTGGCCACCAAAATCCAAAGTTTTCTTTATGTTAATACGTTTTACGTCATAACTTTGTCGGAAAAGCGGTTATATGAGACATTACTACCACAAAGACGATTAACCAGTACAGAAACACCCATATTGATTGTTTTTATACGTAAATGAGATCGCGATTTTCTTTTAAACCGTAGTTATAATATGGTATCAACTGTCGACATTTCGACAACAACTTCACATTTGCATGGTTTAATAGAAAACACTTTTATGTGATTACTAGTGTGTTTTAGAAAAAATCCTGTCAAAACTATGGTGTTTCTCAGTTTCTGTAATAAATTAGTTTTAATTTAGGAGGTTTTATGAATCTTAAAGGCGTATTTTTTTCAGCGGGAAGCCATCTTTTCCAACAAGCTTATCAGTCTCTAGGGAAAGCGAATACAACAGAGAACAAAGAAAGTAAAACGGGATATGTGTGTTGGAAAAGATGGCTTCCCGCTGGAAAAAATACAGGTT
>JAQIWE010001023.1:0-17684 GCA_034698565.1 Campodea plusiochaeta
CAAGTTATAAGTTCCGAAAGATTTTGGAAAGGAGGTTCACAGGTAACTCAGGTGGTTATCTGTGAACTTCAGGTGGGCGTACCTCCAAAATGATTGGAACGATTTTGTTCATTCCTTTTTCAAAAATCATAAAAAAATTCAATAAAAAAATACTATTAATAGAACTAAAAAAGTAGAAAAATGTCTGTCTAGTCCCTTTAATTAAAACTAGTACTGTTTATTTGTTGAGCTGTGGATGAGATATTAAAAAAAAATTATTTGTTTTCTTTATTACACAATAAATTATAAATTTAATTTTAGTTATGAAACAATTAACAAGTTTAACAAATTAACACTTTTTGAACTCCTCTAATTATAAAATAAGGAAAGATCTGAAATATTTTTTATTCTGTGATAAATTTATGAAATGTTCCTGAATAATAAATTGTTGTATTTTATATATTATAATCATTAAGTATCTGAAAATTACTTACAGTGTGGTCTAAATTGAATAAACTTTATTTATCTGAGTTTATAGTCTAATAATTGTTTAATTTATTGGAAACCTCAAGTGATAAAAAAATTATTCTAAAAATAGAACAGTTCTTGCAAGCTCTGTTGAACAATTTAAATTGTGCGTGAACTCTGAACCGTCCCGCTAATAATATCTAAGCTTGAAGCTAAAGGAATTATCATTCCTGTCGTTTGACATAAACTATGAACTAAAGAAATTGTGGTGAGAAAAAAAGCAGTGTCATTTTGAGAAATGAATGTGACGCTAGCTTCTGTACAATTTATTAGATGTGCTTACAGTAATGGCGCCGCCCTTAAAATCTATTGTTCAGTCTTCCAAATGTTGATAAAACATTTTATATCTCAGTGAATTGATGACTAAAACGAAAGACAATATCACCAAATGAAGCTTAGATAATGGGCAAGGTATGAAATATTCATTTGACGTGAAAGGTTTAGAGAACAACTGGAAAATTGAAGTGTAAACACTTAACTTTTACATTCCATTATCTGCTCCTTTGTCTGTTTTTTTATCATTGTAGGTGCTTATAAATCACAAAAAGCTTTGTTTTTATTCATATCTGATTTGCTGATGTCTGCATTGATGCTAGGATTACCAAAGTTCATATTATACTGGACCAGAGACAATGAAAAGTATTTGTCTTGTTTTGAACTGTCATTTGTTCATTCTCCTTTCAAATTGGACAATTTAATGTAATTATAAAAGTTAAAATGAATTAAGCAGACAATAGATGTTAACAGTGAACAATTTATTGTGTGTAAAATGACCTCAAAGTGATAAAATATCCATTAGAAAACCATAAATCAATATTTTATGCGATGCAACTTCATGATCCCCTTTGTTTACTTCCTTGTTCCAGATGATGCGTTTCCTAGACAACATCCGTCGTAAACCAAAGAAGTATTCTAGTCACTTTCCAGATGAAATACTACTCAAGATATTCTCCTACTTGCCGCAGGTCAATATTTAATAATATTAATAGACGTCAATAATTATTCATACTGTATGATGTCAGAATTGTTTTAATGTTATTTTGAAGTTTAACTCAACTTCCGTGGTTTGAGTTAACAAAGAACAAATAATAAAAACAATTGATATTATAACAAAAAAGGAGTTTTACCAATACAGCAAAATTCTGGAATGAGCAACTGTAGACAAAAGCTAATGATATAATTGTCCACTCAATAAAAAGTCTTGCTTTATTGTCTAAATAATACTTTTTCGGAAAACTATTTGTTAAAATATTAATTGTTAGATAATATAATTTATATTATAGAGAGTCCTAAACAGCAATTTATAAACGTAAGGCAGTAACTGGTTTGCCATGCAAGAGAAACTTAATTATAGTCATGGAATAGAATTACTTTAATTTTCTGTGATATTTGAATTTTTTTATTATTTTTTTTAAACTTAGGCCTACTTTTTCAAGAATACAATGAAGTGGAACAAATTTGCAAGATTTATAAAAGAATTTTTTTTTTCAAAGTTATCCAAAAACATTTGGCTTGGGGTAACAAAAAAAGTTCCTTTTTCATAAATTAATGTAAACCAGGGCTCACGTTAAGGCGCGGGATTGCTGGAATCCCGCAAAAAAATCAGAAAATAAAATGACAGCTAAGGGGGAAATCCCCCTTTGACATTTTGTTTCGTAATTTTGTAAGTGATAGTCGCAGCAATACGATCTTTACACTGTTGGAAAGGTATTGCAAATGCTGTTAAAACGAATATAAAAACGTCTATAATTCTTACGTAGTCGCAAATATATCTAAAAATTAAATTTTCTTTAAATTTCAAAGACGTTTTTTGAGTGTTTATAACATTCTCTTGATTGATTTTATCTTGAAACTGAAATAAAAAGATTTATTATGACATAAAGACCACATTATAGGTTGCTGAAATGTTGAACATGATGGTATCTGTAAGCTATACTTTCTGTGAAGTTGTAACTTAACTCTATTTGAGCTTTATTAAAGCTTCGGATGATAATGATAAAAATAATTTTAGTACTTTCATCGTAGATTGATTAGGTTATACATTATAAGTATCAATGAACAATAAATATTTAGAACTAACTTAGTCCTAAATATTTATTGTTCATTGATGAATTTATTTTCTTTGGGTAGTTTGCCATATTTTCAAATTAGTAATTGTTTTATAGTTTTGTAAGCTTCATTTTGAGTACTAAAGGAAATCCCCCTGATTGTTGGAAAATCCCCCTCTAAAATTATGTGAAAGGGGGATCTCCCCCTGCACTGAAAATCCTTAGCGCTAGCCCTGATATGAAATTTCTTATTTCTAACGAAAGTGGCATCTTCAAATATAAAACAGGAAAAATTGTAATCAACAAATTCCGATGACACATTTGCAAACTATTTCATATGATAGTCAATTTGTTCTTTTTGATAATTCCAGAAATGGAAATCTTACTGCAAAGTACAGTGCTCAATGTGGAGACGATTTTGGGAAAACCAATTGTTCTCCTTGTATTGTCTATTGTTATGGGTTTAAAAAGTGAAGGTCAAATCAAACCAGGGTTGGCAAACAAAAGCTGGACTGTTTAATCCGGGGTGAATTAAACTGGATTAATCCACTTGAAATTGTCCACTTTCTCCTCTAACTGGCTAAAATCAACAGTAATTTTCACAATTTTGTGCCATAAATTCAGTAAATCAAGAATTTTTTTATCAAATATCTTTGTTTTCATATCTAATATCAAAAATAATTGCCCTTATTGTAATGTTATCTTCAAAAAATGTTATTGGGCAATTATGAGTATTTTTGACCCTAAACAGGAAAATTACATTTCTGGAAAACATTAAAATTTTGAAAAAGTTAGACTAAATTGAAAAAGTACGGACAAAATTGATAAAATCCAGATAAAACCAATAAAGTCCGGCCGGAGAGGACTTTTTCAATATTATCCAGCTTTTTGCCAACCCTGTTTTAAAGTAACATTTAATATTATGTTATAATATCAGAAAAGTCAATTTAGCTGCAAGTAACCCTTTAATGATTTATTAATTTCTATATATTTTTTTTTCCCTTAGAACTGTCTCCCATCTACTAAACCTCGTATCCTCCATGGTTCCTTCCATCCACTAACAGTCTTGGAATTAATTGAATTAGGGATTGATATATTTGATACTTCATTACCTAATATTACTACAGAAAATAATCAAGCACTTACATTCAGTACTGGAAATATGCAAAGGTAATTATGTGGTGATAAAGTGTAAATAGTAATATTTACACTGCGTACCACGGCGTAGGGGTGGACCACGGTGTAGCATAATCGCCCATATTTTGGGGGGAATCTAGCTACTTTCCTAGTGTACCTGATGATGACCTTATGGGTCGAAACTGCAGTCGTGCACTCTACCTATCCTTACCACTCTTTCCTATAGCCTACAGGTGAAGGCAGTCCCCCATTTGTGGGATCAAGGGTACCAATCCACCCGACTGTTGAATCCTATGGTCCTCTAATATTTGATAATATAATAACCTTTGATATTTAAATTAATATTGCGAGATTTGCAAAAATTCATTTGAATTAAATTGTAATAAAGTAATTTATCTGTTTGTAGGCGGTAATGATGTAGTTCCTGTAAATGGTAAATTATCGGTTTTGGTATACATGGACTTTAGTGATAAAGGTACTTCCCTCCTTAAAATTACAAATGTTTTTCAGAAATGAGTTCAGAAGAGACCCCTTAATCATTCTGGTACACTATTTTTATCCTCCCCAATTTTTTTACGTTATTTTTTCGAGTTAAGTTATGCGAGGTTTGGTCAGGTTAGAGGTTAATTTATTGCATCAGGTAGGTTAATATCCAGTTTCGGGTAAGTCAATCTTCAGTCTCTGAGTAGTCATTTATTTTCTAAAAATGTAAATTATACTGGTAGTGATTTTATTGTTTTTGTTCTGGAAAGTATTTCTTATAATGCACTGCTTTGTGTAGTTTTTATATAATATTGATCTGAATGATTAATCAAATTTTCTTTTAATATTGAAAATGTTTTTTTTTGTGCTGTCTTCCAAGTTATGTTTTGATTGTTTGATTTTATTAAAATGTTAAGGGTTAACCTTTTTCACTCATACCGGTAACTTATTTTGTAGAGATACGGTATGCGATTTGGAAATTTCTGCTTTGAGTCAAGTTTTTTAAAATTTTAGCCAGATCGAGTTTCGAGTATTAATTTTTGTAAAACTTATATAGTATTTTGGAAATACAGTATTGAGGTATCTAAAATGATACAATAAATTAGACTGGTAAATGAGAATACTTACGAAAAACAATATACAAACTGTACAGCTAAATAAAGTATTTTGATAAAACTTTCTTATTTTTTTTTCAGTTGTGTAGCTCCAACACCCTGTGAGACTGGTAACTATGAAAGCTGTGAACCAACTGAAACAATTGTTCAAAGTAATACAACAATAACAACAAAGAATGATGAAACAAATGAAAACAACAAGGAATTAAAATATTGTATCGATTTTACTCATGACAAGTAAGTTTTAATTACAATATTCTCCAATCTACTGGAGACATGAAGGGTTTACTTAACTATCATCCCGGGTCGATGGCAACGGTATTTTACACTTTTCTCACTTTTATCATTACCTGCACATTTGTTTACGTTATATAACACCTACCATTATTGAAATTAACTTGATTCGGTGCTTAAAAAAACCCGAAATAATGCGATACACTCCTGTTTCTACCTTGTGGTGTACCCGTCCAAGTTTGATCAACATAACAATCGTAGGCAAAATTTGCCAATATCCTACATTTTCATTACTTTGCTCAGTATGTTACCCTTGCCTGGTGATTATAATTAGGAGGCATAGAAGGCAACGCCGCAATCAGCCGAAGCATATTTGAAGCGTTGTGTACACTGCTAACTTTTTCGATTACTTTTCCCACATTTTTTTCACTGGATTAGCCTATATTTCACTTATTATGGTACTTACCAAAATAATAAAACAATATTATTATTTTTACAATGTCATTTTTATTGTTTTACATCTTGCAGCAGTGTATCACAATGTCAGTAACAAACATGGCTCACCACATTTTGTAAAGGCAAATCAAATGCTTTCTCTCTTTTTAATCATTAAAATCATCATAAGAAAATCACAAAAACAACTAACAAATTATTACGTGAGTAACTCATTTTTATCAAATTAATAAATTTTCAATTATTAAAGCAGTCTAGTCGACCCGTGATGATAGTAAGTATCCCCGAAATGAAATTTATTTAAAGAACTCTTTCTTACGAAATCTTTTAAATTGCCACTTTGAAAACTACCAGTATACTTGTATCTTCATTTGATGAAAGTGAAGAAAACTTTTGCCTTTTTACATACATTCAAATAAGGAAAAGGGTGTTGTAATGTGATTTTTTAGATTGAAATGGTAAGGTCAGGCTTATTATTGATGCCTGAAAAATTACAAATTTTTGTCATAATATGTGAAATTGTAGGGTTAAGTTGTTCCATAACTTATTATATCTGAAAAAAAAAGTGCAGTTATGAGATTTTGCATCTGGCATGAAGTAAGATCACTAGATCAGAGGTTTAGGAAGACCAACAACATTGTATAAATAAAATTAATTCATAGCTTTAAACCTATTCATTTATTTCCTGCTATATTTTCAGATACGCATCAGACTTCAAACCAATATTGGAATCATGTAGTTGTTATACATGTAGAAAATTCACAAGAGCTTATATTCATCATTTAGTTAAAGTTAGAGAAATGCTGGGATTAGTTCTATTGCAAATGTAAGTTCAAAATACTGTATGGTAGTCAGTAAATTGGTAAGAGAGTCAAAGACTGGCAAATCTCACATGGTTACTGTAATTATGAAATGGAATGTCTGCCCATTCTGTACCATCTGGTCAAAACAGTTGCCCTTTTGTGGGTATCAAGGGTACTAAACCACCTACTGTTTAGCCTAAAATTCCTCTAATATTCAGTGTAGTATATTTACATTAATCATATGAGATTTGCCAGTCTTTGACTCTCTTACCAATCTAATAGTATAGCTTATATTCTTCAAAAAGTAATGTCATTAATTGTTAATAATGGCGTATCTCATTTTTCTTAATTTTTCAGTAGAGCTATTTCAACATGATTTAGCCAATGTTGGTAAAAATACGTTTATTGCTGCAGAAGCTAAATTATTTGCTAGATTTCAGTTTTTATGCACTTATTTCAATGCTTATTGGTATTCTTTTTTAATCCTGTGAAAACATAAAATAAATTTGGCATCATCTGACTTTGCTATGATTTCAGTTTTTCGTGTTCCATGGTGTAGCACCGCCATTTATTGAAAATTGAGTTAAGGCAGCAGTACCAATAGAAAGAGCTCGTCGAGGCCATTCCAATGATATATAACTCAAAACATTCAAAATGTTATAAATGAAAAATGTTTTAACTGACTAGGCCTATACTTTGCATTGGAAAAATAAATTAAGAACAGGAAAAATTTCGGCCCATGTGGGACTCGAACCCACGACCTCGGTCTATCCAGGACCATGCTCCGACAAATTTTTCTCATTCTAAATTTTACATAATAGTTACAAGTCAAATAGAAGTAATCAAATTGGACATACTAAATAACATTGAACTATTTACTTCTTAAAAGCGTCGACTGTGAGTTACATGAGTTACGCCATTATGTCATTCTAGAGATGATTTATTGATATGCTTCTTAGAATTGGAATCGAACTATAGACATCCACTTCTAAAATCAATAACATTACTATACTGGACCACGAAAAAGCACAGGCCTATTGGCACATAACTCTCCACAAAATAACATACACCCCCAAAAAAGTAACAACTTCTAACTCCCTTCTTTCTTTTCTTGTTGTATACGTTTTCCCGCATTAGACCACTTCACGATCTCCTCATACTTATTTATTTTTGTCAACAAACGTAGCTGAAAAGGGGAAAAATCGCCTTCCGGAAAAAAGAGAAAAGCTTCTAGAACAGAAAAGAAAAAGCTTTTTTTTCTTTTTTTTTCTTTTTTTCTTTCCTTCGATATATATATAAAGTGGTTGTATATCAGGAAAAGGAAAGAAATGAAAGATAGCGTTTTGTTTTTCTTCAATTAAAGATTTACTGCTTTGCTTTCACTCCGTAGTGAAAGGGAAAATGTTGAAAGACGTTTCACGTTGAATGGCAGATGGTATATATATATTGATAAAAAGTAATAAATTAGGGGGAGAGGGGGGAAGTATTTTTATATTGACAGTGGTCAAGTCAAATAACAGGAAAATATTCAAGATATTGGTTGAGTTCATAAAAATTGAACAGTTGTTCTTGATTGCTATTAGAATAAAGAAAGTTATGCAGAGAGATATTACATAATAATTTGTGTATTATGCTGTTATATACCCCTCTCGCAAACATAAGACCCACATGTATTTAAGAAACTTGACGATTTTTACAGGAGAGAGTTTTCTTTACAATGGTAAACAACGGCGACCCATTTGTTCACCCCCCGCGTGCGAGGTATACACTTATACAGTATTATTTAGTTTCTATAAATGTATTTGCAAGAATCTTATTTACGTTTAATCGTTTCTTGAATTAGTTGAAAAATAAAAAAATAGAGATAGTTCAGTATAAAAATTAAAACTTAATATACTTTTCAGTTCCAGAAAACTTTTTAGGATTCATATAATTATTTCGATGATGCTAAAATTACCAAGAATATTACTATTTCTAAATTCATTAAATAATAAGTTAATTTTCATACCAACGATGTAAACGATTACTAATTTCGTTTTATTTTCATTGCAATCTTAAAAAAAAAAACTTTGTCATAAGTAGTTTTTAATCCCATATTACCTGTCGAGGACTTAATTCATTTTGATATCCCGAAATCTATATTATTTTCAAAGAAAGTGTTAAAATGTTATTACCACACATCTGAAATAATATTAATCTACATAAGTACAATATTAATAATTTTCTATTACAAAACTAGCTATTTCTTAAAAGAACCATGATGTTGACTTTCCAAATTATTCTCGAAGTCACCTTCCAAGAAAAAAAGTGTTCTTTTCACAAAACCAAGAGAAAAAAATTCCGAGTGAAGAAAAGTCCTTTTTAACTGTAATGAAAAGTTTTGGTAATTCTTTTCGTCCGAAAAAAAAGGGTAAGTGACACCATCTACTTCTCTCCGTCTTCTGCTAGAAGTACAGTGTATACAGCACTCACCGCTCAAGTGCAAAACTTGCTATATAGGAGAATTTCGCGAAGAGCAAAGGCGCGAAAGTTATTGATTTTTTCCGCTTATTATCCCGAGCTTTCAGTTGATTGGGTGTTTGCTAAAATGTGGAAAGGATGGAAACAGATGGCGATGGATGGGTTCTTTGGAGAGTTTTCTTTCTGATTTGAGAATCAGGAATAAATAAATGAACAATGAGGGAGTCTTTATCGGTTTAAGATATACTGCATTGGTTTTGAGATATTGCGCAATTCCGACTGGGGTAGATTCTATTTATAGAGTTTATCAAATTGACAGATTGATATTTAATTTGCTAATATTGCTGTAATAGTGTAAAGTAAATCATCTTTAGAACAGCATGACATTCAAAAGATATAGCAATTATATCCAAATTTTCTTATAGTTGATTGATTTATAAAAATTACTGGGTGCTATGGTTATCCTTTCACCCCGATTCTTTTAGTTTGACACAACTGTTTCTATAACGACTGCTTCTATAATTGGAGCTTTGGTGATACTTTTATATATATATATATATAATTAAAGACAAGTTGTCGTCGAAAATACAGATTAGACCACTTCAAACATATAATAAAAACTGGATCGTCATTTCATTTAACGTTATTTTATCCTACCAAAACTAATTCCATTTAGTGAGTTATAATAATTTCAAAAGCAAAGGTTTGAAGTTTTGAAAAACTTGCCTTCACTGTAATTATAATGTTTAAAGAGAATATTATTCTGTACCCAAAAAATTACAGTATGAATGTGGAGCAACATAATTTTCAAAGGTTAAGCAGTAAAGTCAACATCAGATTGAATTTCAACACCTAACGGAACGTTAAATAAATATTCCAGTGCAAATATGGTGAAACTAGCGAAAGTAAATATTTTAAAAACAACTTTTTGGTGACATCAGCATGGAGCTACTTTCCAACAGCATTTAATTATTCATTAAAATGTTTTAAAATCTTGATGAAACTGGTATTAACTAATTTAATTCTAATCTGAAATGTAATTGAAAATAAGCATTTACTTTCAGGTACAGTACCTTTTCAGTTCGATATAAACATATCAGTGTAATAGTGTGTATGATGAATGAGCAATAAATGTAATTCAGCACAATTCACGTTAATACACAATTTATCTAAGGCCGTACTTCATTTGAATGGCTTTTATTCCTGCTGGTTAAAAAGGTGTCCATACAAGTGCAAAAACATTTTCTGTTGCAAATATATTAAAATAGTATGCTTCAAAGTCAATCGCATAAATGAACTCAAACAAGAATGCTGTGGAATTTTTATGTCGACAGAAAAATAATGACAGTACACCCCTCATTATCAATACATGAAGCATACCAGAGACATATTTGTTTTGTAAGTGACTTTTTACCCATTAATATTATGATGTCTCTGGTATGATGCTTCATGTATTGATAATGAGGGGTATATTGTCATTTTTTTTTCTTTCGAAATAAAAATTCCACTGCACTCTTGTATGAGTTCATTTATTCAATTGACTTTGAAACATACTATTTTAATATATGTACAACAGAAAATGTTTTTGCACATGTTATTTATTATGCACTCAACAATTTATAGTCACAAACCTGTAGATAACTCATATAAATAGTCTACATATTCTTGATAACAAATGTCGTTCTTCAGAAATGAAAATTTTTCAGTGACCAAGGAATACAATTTTGTGAAAGTTTGCCATTTAAAAAATGAGTAAATGTGTTAGATATATACTGTATCATAATTATGTTATAACATATGAGCGGTAATTATTCCAAAATTTAGAAAAAATAATGTCCTACCGAAACTACACACTTCCAAATGTATGAAAATTTAGACGTAAATTGAAAAAAAAAAAAAAAAAAAAAATATGTTCATTCATGATTTTTTCAAATTTAAACCTGTATTTTGTCCAGCGATAAGCCATCTTTTCCAACACACATATCCCGTTTTACTTTATTTGTTCTCTATTGTACTCATTTTCCCTAGAGACCTATAAGCTGTGTTGGAAAATTGGAATTCCAACAGGAAAAAAATACCCCTTCAATTTTAATTATAAACCGGTTTCTGTTATATGATTTGAAAACCCATAATACCATTAGTGTTCCTATCGATACGATAGAAATATCGTCGATATCGCAATATCATCTCGGTATTCGATACGATATTTGACTTTTCGATAACGATATTTGAATTGTCGATATCGATATTTGGCTGTCGATACGATATATCGATATCGTAGGAACTAGAGAGTTCCTTCCGATGCGATAGAAATATAGTCGATATCGATATATCGTCTCGGTATTCGATGCGATATTTGACTTTTAGATAACGATATTTGAAATGTCGATATCGATATTTGGTTGTCAATACGATATATCGATATCGTAGGAACACTAAAAAACATTCAAAATATATTTAACTTTGCCCGCAGCATATAATACTACTAAAGTAGCATTCTTCCATCTGCAATCTTATACTTCCTTTTCTTTGTGTCATCTGCTTGTGAAAAGCAGTCATGGTGTCAACTCTTTCCATATTCCCCTGCTTGATTGATTAGTGACAAATTCGCACAGGTCGTGGAAGAATGAGAAAACTCTGAAGAAAAATGAGGCAGTGGTTCTTGTGTGTCTCATCTGCATTGTATTTCAACTGCCACCGCTCTACAATGAGTGGCGTTGTTGTATGCAGTTTTGTTTGGAAATTTTGATGTTTCGTTGCTTAGATTTTATTGGTATACAGTGGTATAATATATGGCTCAGTTTTATTTGGAAAAAAGCAAAAAGGGACAATATACATTGCCAGTGCTGAGGGGTTAAATCGTCTTATAATTAATATTATATCGGTCAGTGACTCTTATTATAAAAAAAATAATAAAGCCAAAAGTTATTTGAAAAAAAGGACAACCAGAGAAGTCTGCAGCAGCCTCCCATGCATGGAAAACTAACCATTTTCTTGACTGGAAAAGCTCTGTAGTTGTTCAGAAAGCCAATTACTGGAAAGAACGGACTGTTTTTATTCGGATTTATAACGTAAAACACACTATTTAAAACATGGATGAATCTGTCTCTCTCGGAAGAAAAATAAAGGCAATGCTTTCGTAAAACTGTTACAATATAATGACATTTTCCAGCTCGAGAAGGTTACAAAATAATAATATTTTCCAGCTCAGCAGCCACAGTACCTTATTAGTGCTAAAGTGTTGTTACTCCATTTTTTTTATTTTTTTTTACAAAAAAAAATCGACATTTCAGTGTTATTTTGTAGGTACTCCAAAGCACTTTCGCTTGGTTCTTATCATTGTTATACTTCATGTTATATCTATTAAATATCTTATTTCTGAAGAAAATGATTAAACAACCGATAAGTTAATATGAGCTGTACAAAATTCTTGCAACATTTTTATGTAAGGTTTTGGGGAAAAGGCTGTAGAGCATATGCTATTGTAGATATCATATGATAAAACTATATGTGTATGGATAGGTAATTGAATGAAATTTCATATGGTTTTTGCGTCAAGTCTGTATCTTCAGTATATCACGAGCAAGTGCTAGTTTTCAAGTAGGTGTAAGTTTTTCTGGACCACCCTGTATATTGACGTCAGTATATTCCGAAAAACTGTATATTCATTGTATATTCCGAAAAACTGTATATTCCCTGTATATTCCGAAAAACAGGCAGAACATTTACAACAGTTACAGTCTAGATCAACGTATTACAGCAATTGTTAATGATTATAATAATGCTATTTATTAATTGGTTTCATTATAACAATGAATCCTAATTTTAACGAATATTACAATATATGTTATTAAGATATGAAATAAACTATCAAAATAAATCCGAATGACTATTAATCCTTTCGTTGGAAAACATGTAAATTGGATTAAAGGATGGATTTTGTTGATTTCCAATATTGGTTTCTACGTATAGAGGTAGAACACAGCGGATTAATTAATCCTTTGGAATACAATGTTGTCATTAATGGATGTTTTTGTTCCTAATAGTTGTTCATTTCGATGGGTAGTATGTTAGTAAAGATAAACTGTATTTTGTTATTGTTCTTTTATATATATCAGATGATAAATTAGTCCATACACAGCAACAAACAATATTGTATATAATAACATGCTATATAGTGAATAGTGATGTAAGATTTACTGATTCTTAATGTAGTTTTATAATAACATAATAATAAACACATATCATGTCACATATTTCATAAACTGCTGAGTTAGAAATGCTCGATTTTGAAAGAATGATGTAATATACGATAAAGGCAAACTTGAAGGCATTATATGGGTGTATGAATGCAAGTGTCCATTCTTCCGTGACCCCGACACAAAAATTAGAGATGGTCGTTTTAGTCGATTCACCCCTGGTACCCATTTAAAAGAGTCAGGATAAACCCCACCAGTCATTTCAACAATTTTGCCTGCGTCTAAATAATTTAGAGGCGACGGGGAATCGAACCCGGAACTTCCTACATTTCAGTCTGATACTCTACCACCAAACCACGACTGACAACATCTGAAAGATGTAGTAAATACAAAATACTGATTGTTGATTTCTTAATAAATATTTGAGATATATTTAGAAAACAATAATTGAATTAAGAATACAATACAATAATCCATTCAATGACAACATAATTAGTTTTAAATTTCAAGTTCAAGTTCTAAGAAAAAAAATTCAAGTTCTAAGAAAATTTCAAGTTCTAAGAAACACTTAAAATTTTCAAGTTATTCCTAAGAAAGCCTTGAAATAATAAATTATTTATGAGAATTGGAGTATTTATTTCGCTCTTATTACTAATTAATAGCCTTAAAACACATACAATAAGAAAATTTAAAATCAGCATAATTTTAAACAAAAATAATTATATAGCATTGTAACAACCAACTCGAAAAACTCCAGAAAATAGTATATAATAAATCCAAAATAATCTGTAGTATAATACACCTAAAACATGTTCCCTAATAGTACTAATGTTCTGCAAAACTCCTATTTTCCCAGGTTCAATACAATGCTATAAATGGAAGTCATAATGTTTTCATCGTCATATAAAACAGAAGTAAAACTCGAATTTGATGTTTCTGCATAAGACGCGAATCACTTTGTTTTAGGATCATTAAATATATACTACCAGCAGCTATATTCTTATTGGCTGAATTTATATTCAAAACTGGAACAATGTGATATTCTTGTAGAACAAAATAAAATGTCTTATCTACAAGGTGTAACAGTTTTCTTATACTGTATTTCGTCATTTTAGAAATTTTATGTTTTAAAGTACAGTGTATAACTACGATGTTTAAGATGGTAGAAATTGTTTTATTTTAAGATACGATCTACTTCTGCCCCATGGTTGTCATTCACTAGTTATTAATTTAAAATGGCTAACGTTAAAGGGTTACTTGCAGATAATGAATTTCCCGTTTTCTGTGATTCTCTTGTACTTATATTATTAAATAATTTTTACAAAAAGTTTGACATTTTTTGACCCAACGGATCAAGAGATATTTGTGTTTATATATAGTCGATAGATTTTACACAAGGTAGTACAAATCGACCTAATAATCCCTGAAAAACACATATCACAACACATATATGTTAAGTAGTAGTAAAACTGATTTAAAAATAATGCAAACTAATTATTTTATTCGTATATCAGCAGTTGTCTTCATATGGGCCACGCTTGCTCCGCTACCTTACAGTTTATTTTCTTGCATTTTCTAAGGTGAATACAAGATGTTTGTATTTTGTGAATATTTTCAAACTTTTATTTTAATTGTACAGTTGATAAAGCCTTTTTTATTAATAAAGGTGAAACGTCCTGAAGCTTATTAGTTTGTTTCGTATAAGTGGCCAAAGCCAAGAAATATCTTAAACATGAATACGTCACTTAATCTCCGCATGAGCATATAATAAACTAATCTAAAAACACTCTTATTCATTATCATTGATATTGCTGATAGCTTAATTATTAATAATATTCAAATTGTTTGTCAGATAAATAAAGATGACTAAAGGTGTAATCTAAAATAATAATGATGATTTCACCTGAAAATATATTTATTAACATTATTAATATTTTTTTCTCATTATTTTATTTCTGCAAATAAATTGACATTATGTAACTCTTTTAAGTTATATTTCAGCGAAACCTATATACAGTAATTTAAAGTAAACACTTGCTTCATTTCGTACAGTAGGCCTACATTCCCACATCAACTGAAACTTTGGCAGCCATTTTGTTTTATTTGAAAGGTGAGTCAATATTTACTGAGAAAAACAATACGTGACGTCATACTGTTGATATAAACAACATCAGAAAAGCAATTACTAAAGCAAATATCCCTTAAACAAAAGCTGATGCTATGTAAATATACTGATGTACAATTGACGAAAAAAACGAACATACAGTCAGTCAATTAGTCAGTAGCTTTTTACAATGTGGCTTGTCTATAATGAGGTACTGTAACTGAAATGGTTGAAACTTGTTTCTGTAATTTTTTAATGTTTTTGTTGTTGCTAAATTACAAAATAAAACAATGGTTCTTGTAGATGTTTCAATTCTCGCAAGGATTTAAGAAAATGTTGATTTGATAATATAATTATAACAGTTGAATATCTAGAACAGTGTTGACTCCAAAATGCTCACATCGTTATATACAAGATGGCCCAAAAAATGAGACTTTATTACAACAGCATATATTTTCCGAAATAACGAAGTAAGAGAGACGAAACAAAACCTATTTTTTAAGAAAATCTTGTTATCTTTCCAAAAATTATCGTTTTGCAAAATAGATGCCATATTACGGCCGCTACGGGCATCCGCATCCGCATCAATGTCCAATGTGTTTTCATTGGAATTTTCATACTAATATTTTTTTCTAATCCATCGTAAACAATATAACATATATCTATTAATCTTTTACATTCTCTAATTATAAATAAAATCTCTTTTTTTATTTTTTTTCCTTGTCAATTTGCATGTGATGTCACTTTTTCTTTTACTACTGCAGTAGTGCTCATTCGCGTTTTATTTTATCTGTGAAATCGTAATGGCAGGAATACGGCATGAATATCATAAAACCATATATTTTTTTAAAAGGAAAACAAGAAAATCTTTCATTTATTTTTTGTTTCGTCTGTCTAGCTTCATTATTTCAGAAAATATGGCGTTCTAAAACAGTCTCACTTTTTTGATCACCCTGTATATAATGAAGAGAAGTCAGTTTCTTTAAACAATAATGACAATATTTTTTCTACTAATTAATAATGTTATGATTATTATTATTATAATGCTTGTTATTATTATACAATTGATACCTCCAATTCATAATTCGATATTATTGAGAGAGAGAGAAACTGAACTTTTTGTCTCTACAGGAGGCCATTTTGTTTATTAATCGGGGAATTTTTCGCAAATATATTTGAATTTTTTCATAACGAATGCAATCCAAAATAAAAGTAATGATTTGCGACCTTACCTGGTGAGTAATACAAATTTCAAATTTCGGCCTCTCTGAATTTAATTTTAGGTGGAGGACTCTTAAACAACTGTTCTCAAAGTTATGAAATGAAAATAATATGTTGAGCTGGTCCTTGACTTTCTGTAACTACCCAATATTTCGATGGCGATATGTCATCTAATAGATGGTATAGTATATATACCGTTTGGTATCCCAATAGGCTTTTATAAATATTCATTCATCGATTACAGCGTGTACCGTTCAACATAAAACTGATGCTGTCATATTGCATTATACTATCACACACTGAGCCCTGATTGGCTACGATGTATATATGCTAAATACATCATGATTTGTTCAAATAATGATTTATGCTTATAATATTGTACCGGGACAGACAAAGTTTGATGCTGGGAGGGCGAATTATACTTCGATAACAGCCAAGCAATATTATTTATTTTGTAATTTATAAAATGGACACCATTATTCTTAACGCATCGACTATATAAAAAGACTCGTAATCGGCATAATTCTATATTCTAAAACAGCAACAAAATGGCTATAGCTATCATATAACTAAAATTTCTGATATATATCATGTTTTATTTATTTGTCCGATTTTCCACGATTTACGACAAAAATATTTACAATGTTATAAAATGTTCCTCGAGATAAAATGTACTTATTGTTACAAAATATTATTATAACTAAAATTTCAAAATTATGATTGATTTGACAATAAAGCTAATTATGAAATTCGGAAATAATATTCGGGTCATGAACATACTTAAATCGACATTTCGACTTGAGAAAATCTAGTGGATAAGACGATTGGTGTACTAAAATCGAATGAAGTCGACCAAAACAAACCTCGGGCCGTAAATCGTAAATATTACGTGTAGGCCTATTCTACAGAATATCTTGAATTCAGAAAATCTCAGATTTACTACAAATAAACATACTTACATTAAAATAATCTAAAAATAAACATGACAGTTTCCTAATTCTGCGTAGTATCCTCTATTATACCATAAATCCAATTTCTGTAGATTATTTGTTCCAGAATACTAAAGCCGTATACAATAACCTATATTATAACTTTTATGTACTGTATGTTACTAGAGTAATTATCAGAATGAATTTAATGTATGGTTAATGATGATAACAATGAGAATTAGTCCACAACAATGGATAACGATCTTCATTATTGGAATCATCTAGCAGTATGTTGATGCGTAATTATATTTTGCAAGGTTCATTTAGAAAATTACACAGCATAATTGTATATTATGATGTATACATTATTTTGTTCTAGTATATAATAACAGGTTTTACGTCGTCTCGTTGCGGAGAATTTCGTAGAATGACACTTCGTAGCATGACAGTTCGTGGCGTGACAATTCGTTGCATGTCACTTCGTTGCATGAA
>JAQIWE010001024.1:0-17682 GCA_034698565.1 Campodea plusiochaeta
ACTCCTTTCTTCATCATTCATAGATGTTCCACCTGATTTAAATTAAACAAAACTCCCAAACTATGTTTATAGGATGTAGTGGTACCCACAGTAGTTGGCATAAGTAATTTAAGCGGTTGTAATTAACTCAATTCACTTTACATCAACAAGGATGCTATGATTTTCTTAAAACTCGGACTGGTTTATTAAAATTACTGGGTCTATAAAATGACGCACCCATTTTTATCCTATTCTTGAAGATAACGTCCTGTCTCAAAACTTTCCTAGGGACCCTCGTAACGTCTGTTAAGAATATGATATTTTTTCAAAGCGCTAGCCAGAGAAATTGTAATTCTTTGGTCTTGACCCTGTAATAAAATTAACTTTCTTGATTATCAAAGTGAAAACTATATGAATGCGACAGTCTGTAATACAAGTTCATGTTCAACAGAGTCATACCGTCAAATGAGTGGTTTCAGAATGTTGTAACCTCAAGTACTGATATGAACTAAAGTTCTGTCTTCTGAAGATGATCATGTTGGTTCTCTAGATGGCTGAATACTTTCCGGATATTATCTGTTAATCAAGTTTTTTTTATTTTCCATATGATCTGCTGCAAATCCTATAGAATGTCCTTAACATCTGAAATTTCTACAGATAGAAGTATTAACTTTTAAATTCTACAGTAAATAATTTTAATAAAAGTTCGTAATAGAATACCGTCTAATTACTTCTTGATTATTATATCTATTTTTGGAAGATTTAAAATTGTATCACAGCAGTAATATGCAAGAAAGTTTAGCAGCATTGGCAGAAGTTTACTAAAGAGATCATTTTAAATCAATGTTGAAGAAGTTATTACAGATATGTTCACACTTTTCGATAAAGTGTTTCGATGTCAGAATCGATTTCGTGGTTCTTTAAATTAGAAACTGAGAATATAATCAGCTGTAATACCCCAAGAGCAATAAGTATTATATCGCTTGATTTGCATTTGTTTACAACGAGAGGTATGATCTAGCAATGTCTCGAGTGCCCCGGGGAGGGGGGGGGGCATTCGAGTGAAATTCTCTGTATAATGTTGTTTTACTGTGTTTCAAAAACACTGTTTTGAGGATAATGCTGTATAACAGAGTCGACGAAGCTCTTACAGTAGCAACACAGCACCCACGGGGTTTTGTAAATTATAATTTACTGGTGCATTTCAATTATAAGTATTTTGGATTATATAGCTGCAGTATTTGGGATTATATAGTGTAAGAATTTAAATTTTTGTGAATACTGCAATTATTCAATATCAGCAGTTCATAATTATTACGAACAATGTAAGGTTAAACAAAGTATGATGGAAAACTTAACAATATAAGGTTAAACAATGTATGCTAGAAAAATTTACGAAGTACTTGCAAGTATCCATTATTTTTATCTACTGTATATATAAAACTCGTTACTCTTCCGTATCGTTGAATGCGAGAGTTAGTCAGTCTTGGTGCCAGGTGTACAAATTTTTGGTGATGCTTTGATGATACTTTGGTGATACTTGGTGGTCCCTGATTATACTTGAGTTACACCTGGTCCTGAGGATACTTGGATGATACTAACTTGACGACACATTGATTATATCTGGCCCTGGTGATAGTTGGATGATACTTGGGTAATACTTTGGTGATACTTGATGATATCTGGTGATACTTACAAGTTAGGTTATTGTGATCTGGTGTACAGACTTTTTCATATATATTCATTTTAAACTTTAAAATGAATATATATTAAAGTTATGGATTTTTCATCACAAAAATATTACATGATTAAAGATATTTTTATTGTAATGCTAGACATACCAAAAACAAAGTCTGTCAAATTTCATGAAAATTCTCTCTCTCTGATTCCGCAGAGCCGTTATTACATGATGACAACTTAGAAGTTACAGAGACATTGAAATTGTGAAGTGATGCATTCCTGGAAAGTTCAAGAGACATAAAATCGAAGATAGAATAGTTTTTACGTCCTATAAATTTTCTTCCAATCCTTCGCCCCCATACAATATATACTCATCGTATGTATTCCGTGTCGTTAACTTTCTTTACGTCTTCCAATGCTCAATAAATAAAAATGTAAACTTTATTGGAGAAACTCTCTGAGGAAACGGTTTGATCTTTGCAACCCCACTTTCATTCTCAATGGAGTAATTCAACACCCCATCTCCGCTCACCCCCCACAGGCGCAATAAAGAAATTCGATATTTGATATGTCAACATCCTTTGCAAGAAGTTATCAGTGGTACAAACGAATGTTTGAGAAAGTCTTGTGCAGCAAAAATATTTATTCACGCGATGGGTATAAAATTATTTATGCATTTAGGAAGTGGATTTTTTTTTATATCACATTAAATTAAATTATAAATGCATTTTTGAAATGGAAATATAAAATTTTCGGGAAACATGCACTCTCCTTTCTACGGATAAACATTATCCTTTTGTAAACATGAAACTTAAAGAAAAACTTCTATACCACATCAGATTTATTTGTTATTCATAAATCTTTTTTTCCCACAATATATAACAGTTGTGCTGCAGGTTAAGCAAACATGAATATGTTTATTTAATAGTTTGGTCAAAACTGATTAATTTGCTTTTTACTCAGCATTTTTAAACGAACCTAATTAATTTTTATAAAGCTTTTAACAACACCCTCAAAAAGTGTTTTCTGCCACTTACCACACCTTTGATGGTTTCAATTTTAAACATTTTTTATACCATAGAATAAAGTTGTCGAGTTATAATATCGAATAAGTAATAATGATTTAACATATTATTTTCTTCTTAATATAAATAAAATACAGCTACTGCGAATGAACTATTTTCTCCATTGCAAAATAACAAGTTATATTCTTTTCATCATTGATGCATACAGAAATAATCAAATAAAAAGTAGTCTCATTTAAAATGGTTTATGTATCTAAGAAATTTTAATATTAATTTTACAGAATATTGAATGATAATTCTTATTTAACATACAGTATATGCAGAGTATACTGGAAAGAAAAGCAGCTGTTGAATAACATTGAACGTTAACAGGTTTCGATAATAAGAATGACAAAGGTAGCACCTTACGTGTTAATAGTTATTTTACAACTATTAGAATCTATTGTATTATTTTCTTAAGAATATTCATGACGCAAATAAGGGCGTCTTTAATTCCATTAAACCTTATGTTTTAAGAGAAGTTAAAAAGTATATTGAAAGACGTTAGAGTGATTTACTACTTAATATTGTGCGATACGAATATAATATACAAATGCAGATTGCTTTTCAAAGAAATATAATCAGGCTTATCCATCTAATATTTTTTTACAAATTCTCCAGAGACGGCAGGAGCGGATTCCTGTTGCTCGCTATTAAGTCTGAAATATGAAGCCTCCACATGGGGAAAGCAAAAAGAAAGTGAGAGGAGAGTGAAAATGAAATAACTAAAACAAACCTAAAAAGCGAAATTCTATTGGAATAATTGAAGATGTACAAAAATACCACTTTTAAAATTTGTTTTCTTTATTTCGGAAATTGTCAGTATTCTACCGATATGTGAACTTCATTCCAGTTGTAACTTACAATTTTCTTCTGTAATGATTCGATATTTTAGTTTATAGATTCATATTATATTATTGCAATCAGTTGAGTATCATTTTAACCATTTGCACCAGAATGTACTAAATAATCATTTTCTTAAACATAAAACAATGACAAGACAGTCTTCGGTTTTCAACAACTCCATAAAATGTTCTTTAGTACTGTAGTATTAGAACATATTGAGCATTGAACGTATATTTGAGGTATTTCAGGCAGAAAATATTGTCGCACTACCTCACCAATACGATTTTACTTTGATTCGATTGTTTGTTTAACCTGAATAAATTATACACCGCACCTCGTTTTACTATTTCTTAATTTCTCAAACCACGTACAATTCTAAAATATTGTTAAAACTGCTTTATCTTAAATTAAATTATGTCATACTTGCAGAAATTTTATAATATTAACAGAGCATTAAAAGTACTGGCATGTAATTTAATTTCAGTGAAATAGTCAATAGAAAATAATTATATTATCATCATGACCTTGTATTGTTTCACCGTGATAATAATGTACACCAAGAAAATCTTCATTCTCTCTCCTCAGGATTGTGAAGTACTGCATTATTAAGATTTTCACAAGAAGTAGAATGAAATTTATTCATACAATTCCAAGTAATAATAACAGAAATCTCTTAGGAAATTTAACTTGAGTGTCATGACTATACCGCAAATTTCTACTGATTCCAATGGTCTTTGGGACCTGACTGTACGTATACTTGTTTATAATCCGACAGCATATTATTGTCCACATCCACCAGCTTTCTGAGTTTTTTTAACTTAAACTTCATTTTATGATCAGATGCTACGGTTCAGTGGACATTCTTTTTTTTTTTTTTTTTTGCGATTCTTATAGTTTGACAAACAATGAGTCCACGTCGACTACACTAATGAAATGAGGCGGATGGAGATATTGGAAATATCACTCGTTTCTCTCCAGTCTCAGTAATTCATAATTTCCTTCCAAATCCTTCAAATAATAAATTTCTCTAAAATTGCAAATCTAATAAATAAAGACTCACGAGGAATTCAATTTACTCTCTTTTAAAAAATATTAAACATCGAAAAAATGATGAGAAAACACGTTTATGAAAAAATTCAATTACACCCTTTTGAGAGAGATTTAAGTTTTCTCTCAGCTGAAAATACATCTTTCTCTTCCTGTATATACACGAAAGGTTGGATATAACGACACAAGACATTAGAGAAAATGTTTCTAAATAAAAACCCGAATGCTTTCTTTATTCCAATTTCCTCAGTTCTTTTTCTCTCCCGCACTCCTTTCGTCGCTCCCCTTATCGCATATCGATTGAAAAGTTATTGAATAGCAAACGACATTATACAGTACAAGCATTGAAATATAACAGAAAGTGCCTTAAATAACTTTTTTACGAAGTGTGTGAATATATACAGATGTTGGGGAAGTTATTCTATACAAGAGAATTGCCGAAAAAGATTCGTTACACAAAATTTTATATACAGCAGATTCAGTACTTGGGTTTTGAGTCAGGTGCTATAATAGTGAACTTGTTTTCATCTGAATGTTTTTTTAAAGTATTATGAAAAGAGTCTTTCATGAAAAGTTTTAAAATACAGTTTCCAAATTGCTTTAGAGAATTATTGCAAAGAGTGTATCGTGTTAGATTTTGATAACAATTTACAGAGATTAAGAAGCGCAGTTCTTTACCTTTGAATGAACTAGTGATGGAATCGTTTAAGTAAGACAGTGTAAGAGGTACAAGTGTCACTGGTTTAGAAAAAAAATGAGAAGGTTAACTAAGTTTGATAAATGTTCAACTTCTTCTTTTAACTATTAACTATTCTATTAACTATAGTATTTTTTATATACTAGAAATGTACCTACACGAATACGAAGTATTTCAAGAAAATCATGTGAGGGATGATGTGCTTTCTAATGCAATAATCTAACTTTGAACTGCAGAGTTACAAATTATCGTTCTCCTTGTGACAAAATGAGAAGGTAACATCAGTCACCTTCATGGGCACATCTCATTCTTAACTGAACAATGACTTCTTTATATACACCTCCAAAATTAATGATCTTTTACCAACAAATTTTGCTTAACTTATTGAATAGTTTTCTGTCTCTTACTTAGACTACTATGCATTTATGACTGTCATAAAAATATTCCTTCTCATATAGGTTATTAAGATTTAACAGGAAAATTATCTGTAAATAACAGTATTCATTTTCGAAATCCTCAATAGTTGATAACTGTTTATACATTAACCATCTGCATGGTTCATATATGGACCATGCATTTCACACGAATTAAACTCCACTTTTGCTTTTGGCAGATTCACTGTTCTGTCAATATTTGACATAAATTAATTTATTGATTAGTGGTATTAGTAATAGAGTTGACATGTAAATATAACTTTATATTTTGAGGAATTGTTAGAAAATAGATTTGCAAGTGGAGTATTATTTATATCAAATGCACTATAGGTAGACTGAGCGCAAATGTTGCCTAGTATTGACAATCACTGTGAATGTATGGACACTGCAGACTGCAAACGAGAACGAATTGAGAATTGAAAAATAATTTCACAAAACAGTTTTCTAAACTAACCATAAGAAACTTATTTGATCTGTTAGTTTCGTTATCTTTTCTGTATCCTTCGCACAAGTACTACTTGGATGTTGGTCTTCCTCAAGTTTGGCAACATTTTGGTTTTATCTGATCCCAAGTCTACTCTTTAACAACCCTAAGATAGTTTCTCTGATTTCCGATAGATTGTAGCACACTACATCACAAGATCGGAATGGTGCCAAATCTATTAGCTTCGCAAATTTATGTGGAAGATTGATTTTGATCATAAAAAGTTTCTTTTTAGTGAAAACTGTTTTGCTGATTTTTATAATATAGAGTACAATATAAATGTTATATTTAACAACATATAAGCTTGTCGTACCAAAATTACGTAATAGCTTATTAACCTCTTAAAAGATCTAAAGTTTACGTAATGAGTCGCTGGCGTTTGCACAATCTATACAGAGACAAGAGGAGGCGAGAAGAGGTCAATGGGGCGCGTAATTACAATGTTTTATTTATGTTCGATTTTCTTTCTTTATCAGAATTTTCATTATGGTGATATTTTCAACGTTGCAAATATCGAATGAGACAATTATAATAATTCTATTTAATAAAGTCGGAAGAAATATCAATTTAAATTAAATGTAGAGAAGGAACCAAAACTTCTGTTCTGTAAAAAAAAAAAGTTTCAGTATGTACAATTTTACCAAATAAGTAATAATTATTTTGTACATTATTTTTTTATTCTATTGTATTGTGTTGTTAAGACCATTGTTGCACAAAATAGTTATGCAAAAATAGTCAATTTTATCATATCTAAATAAACAGAAAATTTGAATCAATATTCCATTATATTTAGTGACGTAACCGTAAAATTTGAATATCTCGCCCCTAACAAACACCTTATCCTGATGTGCACACAGTATTATATATTGATACGTCACTTGAGGATTTGACATTTTCATTTTTTATGACTCGGATACATTTGGTTAACTCCCTCCCAACTGTCTGTAATCTTCATGAAGGTTCACCTCCCCCCTCTCCCCCTACTCTCTCTCTCATTCTGATCTGCGCTGTTTCAAGGCCTCCGATGAGAGAGAGAGAGAGAAACATCCTATAGTAGATTACGACGATGCTTTAGTGCCTCAACGTCGGCAATGCAGTGCATCTCTTGCTTTCCTGTGAAATGAACAATATTACGTATATCACGCTTTAAACGAGATATTGTGATGAGGTTCCAAATATGACTTTCGTAGAGTGCATAGTATGAATAGCGGTTTCGGCTTGTTTTTCTAATATTAGTGTTTTGTTTTACCCTTGGCGAAAAGGCAAAAATAAATAAGGTGAGTTTATTTGTAGGGGTTTAGTAAATATTGCCAATTTTTTTATTATTTGAATATCTTTTTTAAATATTTTTTGCTAATATTTTTGTAATACTGTATTTGGTTTGGTTATAAATCGGACGAGCAATTAACTGTTATGTTCAATATATGAGTTTATCGATTTAATAGAACTTGATACCAATTATAGATATCGGTCAATTGCTTATTATTGTTTTTAAAATAGTTTAAATTTATAATCACAAAGATAATATAAAGAGTACTTCACAATAACCCCATTCATCGTCGATCGATAAATTTTGTCACTGATAAAATATTTTCCGCTGATAATATTTTATAATAACTACTTTCTGGTGATTTACGATGAGAATGGTTTCTGACAACTGCAATGCCACAGAACAGCTGACTTTTATATTACTTTCGCGTTTTAATTAAATATTCGTTGTCAGTGCAGAATTCTACATTTTTCAGTTCTTTGCTGCAAATAATTTGAAGAGGATCCTCGTAGACTGCATGCCTACGAATATGCATTCTAAAAAGAGAAAAGGGAGAAAAAAACCTCTTCAAAGCCTTTGAATACGAGTTTCACCGACATCTAAGTATATAGTTTCCGCCCTCAGAGGAAAATGGAGATATAGCTTGACGAGCTAAGAGGGCTAATAAATTATGAAATGTAGAATCTCATCTTTTGAGATGGAGATATCTTTTAGGAGATTTCTAAAAGGAGTATGAAGCGAAGCATGTGGGTCCGCTCAATAACCGTCATGCAGATGAAAATAAATCAGTTATTGTGAATAAATCAAACTATAGCATGTTATGTTTATAATTGAAGTTTCAATCAATTCATTTATTTTTTCACTCGAAAACAAAAAAATACGTGCTCTACCACAAACAATAGAAAGTTTTTTTTTTACGCTTGTCGGCTTTGTTCAAAATGTACATTATTCTTTAAAGCGATGCCTGATTCAAAAACAGTTCAGAGAAGCTTATCTTCAATGTATACCAAGATTAGTGTGAAACGTAGTTTATCAATATGTTAATGCTTGTTTCTTCAATCTATTCACCCACTTATATTATCGTTTAAAAGTCCCCTTCAAATACATTGTTGCCCAAGAAGTTAACTCGTATAGTAACATGCCTATCAATTCCTTACCATCTTATTAATGTGACGATACACAGACCAAGACAGTCACCCGTTTGTGGGTACCAAGGGTACTAAACCACCCTACTGTTGTGCATAAATTCCTCTAATATTCACTGTAGTATATTTCCATTAATAATGTGAGATTTGCCAGTCTTTGACTTTCTTACCAATTTAATAGTATAACTCATAATTATATTCTTCAAAAATTAATATCATTAATTATAAGTAAATATGTAACAATTTCTGTTTTATTTAAAGTTTTCATTTCTCTATGACATTCCCCAAATTCTATGTAAGGCTAGTATGGTATACATTTTTTCAACAATTCCGAATGGCATTGCACTATACAGTGTTGTAGAGCAATTGAAATTTGAATATCCCTATCAAATATCATTGCGTGGTTTTCTACTAGAGCGAACATTTGAACTGTAAAATCCTACTGCAAACGACCACATGAGTGTTTGAACTCTCCAATTATTATTATTATTAGCACAGCAGTGATAGTTGCGGTGGTTTGTTTGTTCTATCATCATACTTCCAATTATCTAATATCCGAGGTTGGAGTGTTATCAGATGTTTTTAAATCCTTTAAGTCAATGCAAATACAAGTTTGAGAGATGATTATTGGATATTTGAGTTTGAAATTCACTTTTTTTGAAAAAATATATCCGAGATGCTGGCCAAGAAAGATATTGGAATATTTTTTTATATTAGTATTTCACCAAGAGGCAACGAAACTTTTATAATATTTCATTTCATTTTTTAACTGCTAGTGTCCACTTCATAATAATTGTCTTAGGCAGAGTAACTATACTAAAAGCCAGTTTACGTTCAGCTAAAGGTTAGTTGATGATGATGTTATTGTCTTGAATTTACTGCAGTCTCGCTGCTACTGTATGATACACAATCTTCAAGAAAATTAGAATGCTCTTCGCAACTTCTGAAGTCCGGTGTAAAACTGTACTATCACAGTGCTAAACTAAACTAAAGATCTTTGCTGCATCGGAAGAACAGTTAGAAAACAGGAAATTTCAATGCATGAAGGAAATCCAGAAGGAATGGAAATTATACAGTAGAAACATGAACAGAATTAAATTAATTTCAAATTCTTTGTAGAGGATATATTTATACATTGCGCATTTCTTCTGTTTATGTAAATATACGGTACAATATCGATTAGTAAATTTAACACAAAGATTTTACTGACTGCTTAAGGTATATATATATTTTTTATTACTTGTATTCTACATTTAGAAGTTTCCGATAACTTTTGTAAAAATATCACTTATGGCTTAGTTACTATAACTATATGGAGAGAACTTCTTATACAAAGTAACTGGTGGAGGAAAGGGGGGTATCTATATAGGGGATTCATTTACATTAGGTCTCAAACTCCAAAATTAAAGTACAGAAAATAAGAAAAAGAATACGTAGTCAGAGGGAAATGTTTATGACATCACGAGAGAGAATAGAAATTATAGTCGCGAATAGCAGCAACGATTTATTCTACCAATTTCCAGCAATATGAAAAAATTTGGATCAAGAATTTAACCCCTCTTCTTCTGTCGTCCTGAATAACAGCAATGATTTATTCCATAAATTTTTCTGCAATTTGAAGAAATTAGTCGTTGAAAAATAATTTTCCTAGAAAATCAATATTATTTCAGGAATTCACCTCCCTCCCCATTTCTTTTCTTATTTCCTTTATTTTATTTTAAATTTCAATATATTTTCGAACAGGGAACTCACGGAAGAGAATGATTTTGTGTTCGAAATTATACGGAGTTCTGCTTTATTATATAGTGGCGGATGACCGAAATATATTTCCTGGAGAGATGAAATTTGAGGAACGTCACTGTTACTTTTTTGGTTTAGAATATCTCGTGAATAATTTCTGTAGAGATCAGTCAACTTTGATTTGTCTTATCTTGTAAAATGGAAGCAGAGGTAAATATACTATTAAAATTAATACGTCCAACTCTGCACTGATGGAATATATTTTATTGTTGGACAACCTTGTCTTTCTTCCTTGTCTGACGACGTAAAATAATGACAAATTAGTTCGAAACAGCAAAAATAGTTTAAGTTTTTCGAGAGTTGCTCTACTGAAAGGCTGCAAATTTAACATTAATTATAATTTAGGGAGTTACATCTACAATTATTATATTTATTAATAAATTATTTATGTTTTTGTCTTTTTTCTTACAAGTTTGAATTTACGAGTATATGCAAGGACAGACAAAGCAGTATTTTTCTTGTCTACAGTCTAAATCAAATGTCCTGTCAAATTGTGAAAATATATTAGAACAATAACTATGTATGATATTTTAAGATTACCTAGAACATTAATTATTATTATTATTTAAAGAGAGAAAATAAAGAGCCATTATCCGACATATACTATACATCCTTCAGGAAACATGAGGCAAAGAAAACATTAGTGGTTTCCGAGAAGCATAAGGAAATATCGCTACTTTGAGGTTGCTGCCACATACACTAGCATAGAAATCTAATTACTTTTTATAGTAAAGTATTGTTAGTTATATGCTGGCTAATTCAGGATAAAGATTCATAGCAGAACTTTTTTTTTTAACTACACTGTATTTCAGATATCTCCTGAGAAAATTGAAAAATGAAAGTTTTCACAGTCTTTTTGTTCGCGCTGCATTGGAAATTTTATGCCTTTTATGAACAGAAAGTCAAAGCAGTAAGGGGGGAATAGGATAAATATAACAATAGATGAAAGAGTAACCTTTTTAGTTGTACTCTCAGATTAATTTTAATGTCCGAAAGCCGGAGAAATAAGCACTAAGTAAAAAGTAGTTTCAACTACTCAACATGTGTGTGAGAAGTTGAGTGAAAGTTAGAGGATCCAGTGAGTGGTAAGACTGGTTACTAAATTCTCTCTTTAGTCTCATACTTCTCTCCTAGGATAAACCACTGAAGGAGAAAACATACTCTAATTCACTCAGCAGAAAGTTTCAACAAACTTTTGAAGATATTTCATCCAGATCGAAATGGATTAAAGTCATTTTGACAGATTTCTTAATTAGAATTAATCTTCATGGAATATGGTTTCTATAATTATATTTCGGTAAGAAGATTTGTTGCAATTTGCACTTTTACTGATAAGAATAAAATAATCTATTTATACCCACTGCGTGTATAAATTTGTATTGCGTGTTTAGAACTCCAACATATTTGAACTCTTTATGTCTATCATAAGCCACTTGTTGAATTTCTAATACCAACAGTCCAACACTGACGATAGCAGAAAATATCAAAAATGGGTGAACACAATGGTAGAATTTAAACTTTCAACAATGAGACGAATGTTCCAACAAAATTTTAATTACAAGTGGGAAACCAGATCTAATTTTGCAGTTTTTTAATTTTATTTCTGAGTGCGGGAAATAAATTAGGACAAATTTTATATCTAAAAGAATTCTGTACACAATTAGGTAACTTTGTCTCTTAAAAAATGTATGGTACACTTACATAACAAATTTTGTTAATTCAAGAATTCCAGCAAGAATTCAAATATCCTATAAAGAGAATTCAGATATTCAAAGTTTTGTTCTCGGACATGATGGACCCTTTGATTGAAGTAAGGGAAAAATTTCATTTTTATAGATCATGCACAGATTTTTTACGCCTAATATAAAACATACAGAGATTCTGTAGTTAAATATCTATATTCTATAGCATTCTCTCATATTGTAAAACTTTCTCTCGACACAATTTTGAAAATTCTCTTTTTGCTCTTTTTCTATATAATTATTCTTTATGGTTTTAATAAACTTTTCCTTTGAATAAACGAAAGTTGTAAATAAGCATTATGAAGAATTCCAGAGGTTTTGAGGAAAGGACCAGAAAAAAAAATTATGAAGAGGAAATGTCAAATTACAATTCGTTAGAGAACTAATGCGTACAAATTTAGAAGTAAATTAATTTTTGGGAATTTTTGTGTAGGGCTTATTATAACAGTATTTTTAATATAAAATTTTACCTCTGATTACCTTCCTTTTTCGCTACTTAGAGCAAAATGTAGTTTACCTTTTACAAATATACTGTATAGATAAAAAAAACTTTATATACTTATTATGTTGTGTACTGGAAATATTAGTTGTTATGATTCTTCGGTCTTATGTTTGCTGTATTAATGTAATGTTATCTAGTCTGGTCTATATTTTAATAATATTGAAGGGTTTTATCGCACTTATTTTTATCTTTCATTTTACAATTGACGGAAAGACAAATTTAATATTGTGAGATTTGCTTATCTTTCCTGAAGATACTATTCCTGAAGATGCCGATATTAATTTCTTTAATTTAGTGATTGAGTTACTTATTAATATTTAATTAAGAGATATAAATTATATAGGCTTCATTATCTTCGGAAACTCCCAAAGCAACAATGAGACAGCAGTGTGAACATAAATAAATAAAAATAAAATACATTATGTAATGTTTAAACTATTTAAAACATCTTATTAGTTCACAAAACTATTTTACGAATTTGGTCATTCTTTTTATTATTATTATTATTATTAAAAACATGTTCATGTTATTATGATTTCCTCTCCTTCAATTTATAACACAAATTAATTATATCAAATGTTTATTCTCAAATGAAACATAATTCTATCACAGTAAACGCATTTTTTAGTAATATTCCTGTAGACATACAACGTAAAATTAAAAGCTGTTTTTGATAAATATTAATCTATACACTGAAATTATTAGAGTATTATGTACAATATGATTGTATAAGTTACACGCATTCGTGCTTTCGTGATTCCCTTCATTATTATAACACTAACTGAACCGGAAAGATACACACTTTAAAATTACACAAGGAAAACTCTACTCTATGATATTAAACTCAAATATAGTGTATGAAAGAGTAATATTATTTAAATTAAATATTATTTTAAAGCTCCAATGGCCTTCAAAATTATACAGAGAAAGACGACATGATATAGTTTCATTTTCCCCCTAATATTTACATCATGAGAACAAACTTTATTTAACTTTTATAGTAAGCTTGAACTTACAAAGGGCTGTTATATATCGGCAATAATATAGGTTCATCTCGAAACGTTATTTATTGAATTATTACAAAACTAAATTATAAAAGAAAGATAATTTGATAATTTATATTTTTCTAATGTCAAATTATTAAACTTCTAAATCAAGTAAAATTTCTGATATGGTGTGTATAAAAATAAATCTTGTTTTTGTAGGTTTATAGAAAAGACTTAGTTCTACAGTACAGTAGGCCTATTATACAAGCGTTTTCCCATCTGGTCTTGTCCTTCAGGTGTGATTCTCATGATATCATTAAAATATAGAACCTTAATTAGCCTACATGTGCAGAATGTTTTTTCAACATTAAATCATCAAGAATAATATACGTACTAGGTACTACATAAATGATTCATATCAAAACATCGATCACTGGATTGGTGAAGGCAGTTCTTCAGTATCAATTTTTTTAAACCAGCCCCAGACTGTTGGATGACTTAAATCCTAAGCGGACTAAAATTCCTATAATTCAGTATAATTTCCATTTGAATGCATATTATTTTAAATTTTACAATCAGTTTCTCAGATTTGCTATTCTATCACAGCATTCTTATAACAATTTTATACTCACAACATAACATTATTCATTCCCTCTTATAAAATTCTGAAAAGTATAGGCGTTAATTATGATTGGGCGACTATTCGACCATGTGCTTCTGTGTGATATTTTTCGAATATTACATTAAATCAGTTTAATCTAAAAAATGTGAGTTAAAATATTTAAAAAACCTGTACTGTTGTTACGATTCATAGCTTTCATTCTCGTATTTACCTCGACTTATTTTTGTAATTTTAGAGTCCAGTATCCCACGGTATTCTTCCGCGAAAAGAAGAAAGATCTTGTGTATTGAAACTGTTAACAATTTCCTTAATGAAAACCTGATGTGAATTATGCCAGCGGAAAATCGTCACTTTTCCGATAAATTTATTCCTTCGTTGTCCGGTACGTGGCAATATTTTCAGGTATGATATTGATTATGATTTTATGAATATTCCCAGAATACATTTGGGTTAAAAAAAAAACGCAGATATATTATTTTTGCATAACATGATTTGATTAAATTCTTTTTTCACTAATTTATGCTCTTGATGAAATTCATTCCTCTATAAGAGAAACGTTATACGGTGTACAATGTTTTATCGTATACCTTAATACCTACCATTACACAGACCATTATACAGACGTATTAATACAAATTCCGTAATACGGAATTTAAGTGTAAAAAACATCCAAAATAACAATTCCTTGATTCAAAAATGTAAAATATTGCCAAACTTCATGTCATATAATACGATTCCCCATAGTTTACATTAAGTTACATAAGTTATATTTCCTATAAACTAAACTGACCTAACCCAACCTGATTGAAACTTGTAGTTTCTTTCAATTGCGTGTTTACTATGCAGCAATCTTATTATACTCAATATCGTATTACTGAATGAAACAATAAAGATGAGTGTCAATGTCACATTGCAACTGAGAACGATAAACTCTATTACTGGATGAGGTGCAATTTATTTATGAGCTGCGCTGCTTTTAGACAACGAAGTTTAATAATAGACACGTTGATTGAATTAATAAAACTCTAAAAGGTCACATATACAATTACTTCGTTATATTTTTAAAAATTATAAAACTAATGAATTTTTGTACTTACGGTGTACCCACCACTCGAAATAGATTATCCTAAACTTTATTACTTTAAGAAAAAAGAACAACTTAGAATATTACACTCACGACGTCAGTACAAATGAAGGACATAGTTTCATATTACATATAATATAGAACGAGCTTCATTTCCGAAATGTTTGAACTTGCCTTATTCATCAGCACTCTGTGCATCTTAAGTAAATATATTTCGACTTTCGAAAATTTTCAAAAAGACCTAGATGGATTTGTAAGTCTTATTTCAAGAGACACATTAAATATTAAAAAAATACGATATGAAAAAAATACGATATGAGGAGATCAGAAAAATGTTTAAAAAATGTGGAAATTTTTTGCAATTCTGCTACAATAAATAGTTTTGGAGTATAGATAGATTGACAAGCTTCTGTCTTCTTACAGTCAGATTCGATGTAGGCAACTAGTGCAATAAAATAAGAAACATTAAGAAGTGATCAACACTTCTCCGTTTGAACTGGGATTTATTAAATATCCAATCCATTTTTTTTTCGGTAAACATCTTAAATTAATCTAGCTTAATACCGGAAATTTAAAGTTGTTGAAAAGATATGATCTATGAAATCAACAATCTATATTAAGGTACGAACCAATCTTGTAATTAAATCTAAAAGTTTTAAGTGTTTAATTTGCCTGTTGTTGTGCGAGTTATGATAGGATGCATTTAATGATTTATCAGGGGAGCGATGAGATTTAAGTAAACTTTTATCTTTCCTGTATGCGCTGATAAAACAAGGAGAGAACGTGATCCACTTACCAAGTTTCCTTCAATGTTATTTTAAAGATGAAATATTATAAGGTTCGTTGGATCTGTTGATTTAATATCGAGAATACGTGTATTTCAAGTCTCAAACGAAAGTGTAATTACTGTAGGTGAACGTGAAGTTGACTTGTGACTTGACGGGTGACGCTAATTTTCAACTGAAGGTATTAATAATGCCGTTTACACTTCTAACATGTAAGAGAATGGTAAATTAAGTCCATGAAGTTTTAATCAAGTGGGTTTGTCTCCAAAAGTCAGTAATAAGTTTAACAGAATCCAACATTACAAATGGAGGAACACCTTAACTTTCTCTGTTAATCTGCAAATTGATCTGTTTTCATTCTATTTTTTAACTCATTGATTAAAATATAATATTCTGATAAGAAATATGTCATTACGAATTTTCTTTATATTGCGAGTAAAATGAGTTACCTTGTTGACAATCAACCTCAGCAAAATGAAATTACAAAGAAAAAACTTAGAGTATTGAACAACTGTCTCATTTAACAATTTTGCAGATTACTTTTATTCAATATTTGAAACTACTTGAAAAAAGAGAACATTTCCACCCACCCATAATATAAATTGTGTTGGAAAATAGATCGGCATGAAAAAAAGATAAAGGAAGGCAAAAATAAAACCTGGGGTAGAAATAAAGGTCACGATAAACGATTTTCTATCATTGATTTACCGATCAATCTAAACGGTATCGAAAGAGTACGGTAGAGGAGTCAGCAATATTTCATTCCTTTAAGAGCACAAAACTGGAAGTTTGGGAGAAAAAGAGTAGAAGAAAGAGTAATAGAGTTGTTCACAGCAGTAGAAAATAGGGCACAGCAACTAACTGCTAATAATAGATTGCGGTGATTTGCTCACCTGAAGACTGCTTATACTGTTTCCACAAATGTTTGAAATGTTGGAAGTAATAATGTTCAAGGTGGGGTATAATGTATGCGGTTTGCCATATCAATAACGCAGCTGTTCGACATCATGTGAACAGCAGTTGTGCTCTACGAAAAACAATGGAGTGTATAGGGTTGTTAAATGTAATTGTCGAAACGGGATGATTGTTTTTGAAGTTGAATTGGAGAGTTTTCGAGAGGGAGTTAAATAAACAGATAAGTCAAATTAGTATACTGCCAGATAAATTTACACTTCATTTAACATTACAGGTATTTCTGGGGTGTATATAATTTATGTTCACCTTCAATATTGACAAATATTTAGTTTATATCGTATTCAGGATCGAAGAATATTAATTTTTTAAGTTTCATACATGAATAAAATTTATTCACCTTCCATAGTGCTGTTATTTTCAAGAAGTGCAATCAATTAATATTGTTACTTACTTACTAACTTAGGTAGTCCGTTAATCAGCATTAAGCGCGGACTCCAACACTAAGTTGGTATTGCCGAAGTTACATCGACGGTTGGCAAGGTCCATCGACTAATTTTCAGTTATGTGGTTAAATTAAACCCCAGGACTAATACACCCCAC
>JAQIWE010001025.1:0-17681 GCA_034698565.1 Campodea plusiochaeta
TTTGAAGTACTATCTATTGAAAATTTATTTAGTTCTGCAATCTAGTAATTTCATAGAGAAAACATAAAGGTGTGTTTTTTATTACCCCCACTGTTTCTTATTCCCCCACCCTCCCCTACTGCACACCCGAGCACATATGGATTATCGAACAATGTAGTAATACTTACCCTCATTGCAACCTACCAAAAAAAAATTGCAAGAAAAATTTTGAATAAACATTGAAATCAAAATAGGCCTACATGTAATTATTAAAAGTACATGAAATTTCACCATGATTTTATAAATATATAAGGTTACCAAATTTCAATCTACACGTATTACAGAGATGATGTGCTGCATTGTAGTTTTATGAAAGTTTCAAATTGATCATTCAAAATTTCAAATAAAACAAATTCTACAGCAAAATCAAATTAAGAGTCTACAACTAAATGAACATTTTCAAATACAGAACTGCACAGAATACTAGTATCATATAATTTCCTTTAAAAAAAATAGAAAGTAATCCCATTAAAATATGTGCTAAAGCGAAGAAGTCAGTCCCTGAAAAATCATATCCCATTAAAATATTGCAAAATACCCCCCAAAAAGACACATACAGTTTAAAGTTGCTACTTACAATAAGGCTTTCTGGGCTTTTTCCTTAGACATGACGCTACGTATGATTCAAGCTCTCTTAACGTTGAGGGTTTGAGTGTTTCAAAATCTATTTCAATCTCATCGGGATTAGAATCTCGTAGTGAAGGCTCTCGCGACTGAATTATATGAACAACACGTCCCAGTTTGTCACCTATGGGGGAGAATAAACAAGTCTGGGGTTTAGTATGAGAATATAAACAGGTCTTGGGTTTAGTATGGTGGGCTGAGACAAGGATCTGGCAAATGATGGATCTCAAAATGTTAAGAAAATAACAATGTTTCACACACAGTTAAGGAGGGAAGGGACTCGCTTGAAAAATCAGTAAAAATTATGCGCCCGGGCTACTTCTTATGACCGTATCTAAGTTATCTATAATATTGGAATTCTACAAATGCCGCGTTTCCAGTGATTTACAATTTTTAATATTAGTTCATTTCATATGAATTATACTCCACTTTTTAATCTTGGGAGATGCGCTACTTTGCTAATATTTTCTAAAAAATTCTCCAAATGTAAAGTTAACTTTACATGTCAATTATATTACTAATACCATTCATCAATGAAATTACATGTGAAATACTGACAGAACAGTGAGTTCTACAAAATCAAAAGAGGAGTATAATTCATATGAAATGGTCAATACCACAGGAAAAATTTACATTTATTGTATTATGCTCTTTCTATTATGGAAACCAAGCAAATTTCCCTCTGTTTCCGTAATAGAGAAAATGTAATGTGATAAATGGAAATTTTTCTTGAACTTAAATACAACTACAAGAAGTCGCTTGAACGCATGATTTTTACTGCTTTTTCAAATGACTCCTTTCGACCTTTCCCAAATAAAATATTGGTCTAAAAGTAGTTTTTATACTGTATCACTTAAAAAAAATCTTTGAAATTTAAATTGTATGTTTCAAATGGTTTACCAGTATTCTTAAATTTTTCTAAAATGAAGCAGATAATTTTTAAATGTTTCCACAGGAAACTACGTAAAAAAATCTATCCTTACACTGATGAAAATTAAGTACAATTTCTTATTTTTAACAAAGATCCAGGACAGCCTGCATTTCAGAAGTTTCATATATCTATAGTACAATGATAATGCAATGCTTTACATGAAACTTAAAATGCCAAAATTATGATTATAAATCCAAGTGAAAGAACATTGAAAAAGTATTTACATGATTGCTTGCCACACTTAAAATTATTTACAATTCATATTATTTCAGTTTTTAGTTACTTTTTACCAATATTTCCAACTTGCATACTTACCACACTTTAATTTAAACTCTTTAAAACTATGCAAATACCCAATTAAATAATAACTGAATAATTATAAATTTCAAAAACATACCCAACTTTTCTGGAAAATTTTGAATAAATAAATGAATTTTTACAATCTGAAATATCTACCAGAAGCTACAAAAACATTGTTGGCAAAACAATTGAAGATATCTTAGACCTAAAAAATCACTATTACACTGCACTTAATCACTACCACCTTCGCACCTGGTAATTTGTTTATATCCAGGCTAAGCTGCCTTTTCTCGTCGTAGGACATGGGTTTAGCATTGTCTTCATCTTCGCTTTCAAACGACACTGGCGGCGCTATTGTCTTTTTCTTATTCACGGATCGCGAGTTCTTGGGCCTTTTATTCGCCTGTCCTGCCCCCGCGTTAGAGTTATTCACTTTGCCCGCAGCTTTAGTCGCTTTCGGTTGTTTACCGGCCGCTTTTGGAGCCGCGTTGGCATTGTTCAACACTGATTTCACATCGGGAATGTTCGATTTGGTAGTTAAATTAAACGAGTTCATAGTTGGCATGCCGACGGCCAACGGATCGGTAGGGATGGGTTTCACATCGTCCTTTTTCTTTCGTTTTTTGGGCTGCTGAACCTCAATTTTAGGTTCGGGTATCATGTTAGGTGTGAGTTTTTTGTTTGTACCCTGCGCAGACTTTGGACGTTTCACTGTGTTATCGTCCATCAGCATTTTGAGTTGCTCCTGCATTTGCTTCATCTAGGAGAGGAAAGAAAAAGAAAGAGGAATGCGTTAATAATATCGATCAAATATTATTTATTAATAAAAATACATGATATAATGTGTAATTCCAGTGCCCAATAGTTTTAAATAGCAATTTAAAATTCAAGTTTAAACACAAAATTGAAGCAACTAAAACATTATTCTGTAATTATTTATTACAATTTTTTCCAATTTATTTTTCTTACACAGAACAGAAACAAATGAAAGTTCAGACATATATGGGCACTATGCCTTTATTTTGGAAAATTTAGGGCCAATTACATTTAAAATTAATAAATCATACTATACGACAATCTATTTGTCAGCAATGATGCTAAAATAACGACCAATAATCTTATTCCTCCTATTGGGCACTGTTCGAGATATAATCAGATTGGAATTATGCATCTTAAGTTACTCAGTTCATAAGAAGTGTGCAAAATACTTGCACACCTCAAGAACACAAATAACCAATCAGTCGACGCGCATGAATTAATCATCATTTACAACACATATACCTTACATATCTTATAGTCTAATATGTAAACATTTATCTCCATTCTGCTGGTTTCCACTGACAAACTTAAATAATATTTCTTTGTAATTATAACATTAAAATAGAATTTGTTTATTTATTATAAGCTATCTTTAATTTATTCAAAAATAATTTAAAACTATCCAAAACTATCATGATAGTTTTATTATTTTGAAGTGTATGATATAAAGGGTTTTTTTAATAAGCAAACAACCCATTCAAGATATCATGAATAAATATAAATAAATAGACTACTTATAGAAACAATGATTATATTTTTTATAACAAATGAAGTAAACATTTAAAATTGAATTAGTGACTGTTGGTAGTAGCCTAAAAGTAACAGGCTTCTGTTCTATCATAGAACAACTGATAAGCAAATTAACGTATTTGTTTTGACTCAAAACATCAGCAAGACATTTATTTTATTTAAAATCTCAACTCAAAATAACTCATTGCTGAACATAATTCTCAATTATTCAAACTTTAACCTAACTAATTGAAAACCAGCCACATAAAAAGCTTCCATTCAAACTTTAACCCTACTAACTTTTGTTACGATCCATACCTGTTCTTGAAGTTGCAGGACCTTCTTTGCTCTTTCATCTTCTGAATCATCAGTACCAGATCCAGAATGTGTTGATTCTTCCGAGTCAGATGCACTACCTCCAATGTTATGGTGGAAGTTCTCTGCTAACACCTCATCAGGGATTTTCGCAAACCTAAAATGGGGAAGGAGTAGAGGTTACCATGAGATCAGGTTTTATACGAAATTAATGTGTTTTTGTTTACAGTTGTCCATATTTATCATGGGTGGAAAATATTCCGTTCGTACCCGGTAATGTGATTTTATCAAACATTTCGTTCCCGATGATAATTATCGATTTTTCAATTTCTTCCCGATTGTCAATGGTAACGACATCCTATAACTAATGTTTCCATTGGGTACCCATTTTTTACTTTGAGTATCGGGTAGAACTTCCTGGAATTACTACTCGAAATCAGCGAAATATTACATCGAAAATGGGGGAGAACGAAAAAAGGTAAAGTATAAGTGAAATATTTTCTAGCATGTATGTATTTAAAATGATTGCTGTATTTATAATTGAATAAATGATTGTCGTATTAATAAATGAGTCCCCCAAAAAAAACTAAAAATTTTTTTTACTTAATATGGGACAGCTCTAGCAGAAATCTTTTAGTACGTCAGATTTTGTGTTAACATCGACTGAAGGGCCATGCAACATTCCTCATCAGGAAACAAGGTTTCGCAAATGTTTTGAAAAAGGTATTATAATCATTTGAATGTTATAGTAGTAAAGATTCCACTTATCATGGCATAAACTATTTAAGATTCAAAACTATTTGCTTACAAAATTGGTAAACCCTAATAAAATGTACTTTCCTACATGACAAACAATAAATATTTTGAAAAAAATACTAACAAATCAATTGCAGTAAGCTCTGATTCTTTAAATATAGAATCAAAATCAAATCATGCTATCTCCTAAAAATGTAACCTACATGCATAAAAACCACTAATCTTACCTCATTTCGAACACATCTTGTAGTTTTCTGGCCATTGTTACGACATCATGATCTGGTGGGTTATACTTGTAACAATTACTAAAGATCATTCGGACATCAGATGCAAACTCTTGACCATCTTTGTATTCACGAGTATCCATTTTTTGCTGAAATGGAGACAGAAATTACTTTTCTGTCTTTTTATTTGCTCCACACAAAATGTATTAATTTGAACTGAGATTCAGTAATAATTGATGTTAAAAGGAATGCAAATATATTAACAGTAACACAAAATTGAGCCTACTTTCACTATAATTTAGTAAGTAGCTCTTAAAACAGTAAAAACTGTCAAGTACATTAAGCAACATTATGGGAAGGTACGCAAATTGTTTGATGGACTTTATGCTTCTGTAAAAAAAGTTATGAGAAATACTGTATCACTGTTAATGTATATTCAACTCTAAGAAAATTGTGACTCCCAGGAGAGTGTGTAACTGCTTTTCTTCATGAAGAAAGCAATTATTCTCTCAACAGAACAGACAGTCAGACACTACATGTTTCTTTGAGATAAATATATTTCAGTAATTGTAATGCTACTCACTTAACAGCAAATTCATTACAAAAAAGTTATTAACAATATTTAAGTAACGTTTACAGCATTATTAAGAATATAAAATTTATCTAGTAAAAAATATAACTTCTATATTTGCATTCGCTATTAATATTCTTACAAAAAATGTAAGTCGTGGATTATAAGTTAATTTGGTACATGCAACACCCTGTTTACATGCACCAGCTAATTATACGATCAGTGGAAAATTCCTGATTAAGTACAACATTCATGCACACATGGAAATTCAAAATCAGTATGATAAAAAAATAAAAGTACTCCCAAGATTTAAAAAATACTGTAATTGGGTTTTTAGTTTCTTTCCTATAATTCCGTTTTTGAGATATTTCATTGCTATAAAAATTGAAGCCATAAAATTCATTCACATTTGCAAAGACGTAGTTTGAAATGAAAGCAAGTTCCCGAAACATTTCCTTATCATGTAATACAATACCAGTGCTGATAAAGATTAAATTATGATTCAGCATAATTGAATGTTATGGGTCAGTTTCTGTTTTGACATTAAAGTTAATCTGCTAATGCTGTTTACAATGTCATTTTGAAACGGGTGCTAACAATGATTTTGGATTAAAACATTTACAAATCAGGTAAGATGTGAAGTTTGTTTACAAATAACAAGATCACTACAATAACAAAAAATGTGTAGTGCCACTGTCTTATTCATTGAACTAATCCCTCGACTTCAGTACCATCTGCAAAAATATATTTTAGAAAACACACTATTTTGTTTTGAGTTAGGCCTATTAACTCTAAAAAGAAAGATTTTTTCTGATACATCTAAAATTTATTAAAACTATTAATTTTGCTATTATCTATTATGCAGAAGATATAAAAAGCTCATTTTCATAAAAACTGTTTATGCAGATAGACACTAAGCAAGGAGATCAACTGGATTATCGGTATAATAGTGTTTTTTAAATCTTAAGAACCCAAATCGATTAACTCTTCAAATTGTTTTGCCAGTAAACCCATTATTGTCCACTTGTTTGGGTGGTTCAAATTCTCTATTTTCTATACAAATCGCATGAAAGTCAAAGAATTTAAAAAGATTAACAAGGGATTATCAGTTGGCGGTTGTCTTATGATTTAAAATACACTATACCTATAGAAAGCAAAGGAGTGACAAACTATCAAAACCACGGTACATTAATTTTTGCTTCCTTCATTTAGAATGACTTGAAAAACCTAAAATTCATACATTTCCATCACATTGAGAATTGTTATTTGGAATGATACTCTAATTCAAAAACTGTAGGCAATATTTAAACTACTTTAGGCATATAATTACATGGATAGTATCTCCATTTTATTCTTATAATACTATGACAGAATATAAAAAAACTAAACTGCTTTACATAATTAAACAACCTTACTTACATTACCAAATTGACAAAAATCAAATTTCATTATGGCAGAAATTATAACAAGAAGTTATTACATTCAAAAACTTTAGAAGTTTTATACAAATACAGGTGTTCAATAAAATACTATTTCTTCACAACCTCTTTGCTCAAGAACTCGCAAGAAAATGAAACTGTTCACTGTTATACAATGAAATAAAAAATGACATAATTGAATTTCCACTGAAATGCATAAATGTTGTACATTTTTATAATTTATCATTCTTGCAACTTTGTCAAGAATAATATAATAATAATTAATACAGTAATATACTTACCCGGCATAAATAGAGAAGACGAAAGAGTAATGAAGCCTTCAGTTCTTATATAAATCCCTCCCAAGATGAAATTTTGGATTTTCTTCCAAATTGTTCAATTAAGGAAATTCTGAGATTCATTACAGAAGGACTTTACATGTATATAATATGAAATTTCATGTAAATACGTATTATATAAATATATTTTCAAATCTCATTGCAAATGACCTTTGACCTCGGTGAAATGTGTATTGATTTTATCATGGAGTTCAAAACAAAAACGAAAGTCCGTAATTTTAAAAATAAATTTCATAAATATTTCGAATCAAACGTTATTTAACGTAACTCCTAATAGGCCTATTATAAGTTTCCGTAATTGTATACTGATTAATTCTCCTTATTGTTTAATATGAAAGTAGTCTTACTGGACCAACAATTATTATTTGTCATTTCTCGCAAGGCTATAAGTTTCCATTTTGTCATTTTTTTTACTAATCCCGCAATAATACATTGGAAATTCTTTCTCTTCTTTTTTTTTAAGAAAAATGTTTACCTAATATAACTTTATGCACAAAATGCTGTTGAAACAGGAGAACTGTTGAAATGTCTCAAGTGCAATACAAAAATGTTGGTACGATGATCTCCAGACCTTGTAATACTCTATTTTAAAATAATATGAAAATTTTAGTTGTAATTTAACATGACAGCTACACAGCAGGACAATTAGATTTCTTGTGAAAAAACTCATAACTGCAAAAAACGTTGGAAAAACATATTTCCTGAATGAAAATAATTTAATGGTCACTTGCAATGCTACATTGACAATATATAGTAGGGTGATTAATCATCATTTGGTCGTAAAATAATTATTTTGACTTCCGATTGCTCTCTGAACTAGAATGAATCTCAGAATATTTTTTTTCTTTCTTTGTGCTTTTTTGTGATAATGACTTCTGAAGCACCCCCATTAATGTTTATTTATACTGTTATTCACCCGTAGAAATATTTTATTATGGTATGTTAATGTTTGACAAAAATTAATTGAATCAATAATTTTGGTTACATTCCATTTTCAGATATTTCGAAGAACTGACATTTAATAAAATTTATAAGTAATATTGCGTAAAAATGTTTATGATGGTGTCATACATAAATTGGACAAAAATTAGAATATTAAAAACCGCAATCTATGATTTCTTAATTTGTTTTTTTAGAATCATACCCATCATAGTCCATAGAACATAAAAATAGGTTTTGACTTGGTATGTAAAAAAGCATTAATGTAAGCATTTTTCACTGTTTTATCAGTTTTTTTTTAATTTATGCCTAGTATTTTATGATAATTTTCATTGTACTTTAGTAATCATATCGTATAAATATTCCAATGGCATTTTCATGGTATTCCAATTAAGAACTGTCGGTTTTTACAGCTTGTTTTTTTTATTGTTGACAAAATAGCTTCAGAAGTCAGTGTAATTTTCTTCTTTCTTGTTTTTTCTTTTGTTGATCAATTATCCCCCCTTGGATATTTTCCCACTTCATAATGGCGTTTAAATTCAATGGCAAATAAGGACAACAATCAATTTCAAAAAAATTCAGAATAATATTTATTTCCCAGTTATATATTTGGCATAATACAGAAATTTTGAATAATATAATTATAAAATAACAATAAAAAGTAGAATAAAAGAAATTTAAAATACAATTATAAATCTAAAGACTAGCTAGTAACATAAACCGTTAGTTTTCACAATTTTGTACTATTATTTCAAACACTTGAAATATCACAATAAGTTTCAGTTTAAAAGTAAAGTTAGAATCTAATATAAATATAAAACTTTTAACGTATCAATGCTGGATATTGTTGTAAAACCAATAAAGTACTTCGAAGTATAAAGTAGCGACAGTTTAAATCAAGATTACTAAATTCTTAAACAAACTAAAAGAAATATATTTCCCGGTATGCATTCGAACTAAATAAATTCGCAGAGCTCTGTGAAAAACTATAGAATTCCCCCATTCAAAACCACCATGGACATGTCAACTGTACACATTCACATAGCCAATCAGTGTACTTTAAAATGAAGGAACTCCATTATATACCCGAAAGTAAATAAATAAAAACTAATAGCATACAAAAGAATTATTTATACTTACTGGTTAAAACTGAACTTACTTTTACAGTTCCGAGATCCATTGGCTTTTTAATAATTTCATGGTAATCGTGTAGGCCTAGTAGCTCTGCATCAACTGGCTTGTAGAACGGCCATGCATAGCCCTGGAAATGGCAGGTGAAACGGTTTTAGAAACATGTCATTTTCGACGTACTATAAAGATGTACAGTATCATTCGAATAAATAAAGTTTAACTTCTACTTTAATAAATATTTCTTAGCATTCTGTCTACAGCTTCTCGATAATCATAATGGTACAAATTATTTCAATGTAGGCCTAACCAAATCATGCTTTACTCCTAAACTTTTCAAGAGAACGTTGCAACACTAATTAGGGATAAATCTATGCATCATTTAGCAAAATATCAATTTCCTGTACATTTGACAATACCCACTAACTAGAAAAATAGCCTAAATCATTTGCAGGTTTATAGTTAAATTAGGTCTAAAATTTGCTACTGGTAAAATCATATGTAAGTCTCACTTTCCTAAAATAATTTAATATGTCACCTGGCTTTTATTTATTTCATTGTTGAATATACAACTCAGAATTCTTGAGGTAAGGAAAAATTAGGAAACGGAAGTTCTAAACTGATTTGAGATAGACCAATTGAAAATTAAGTAAGTGTTCATTAAAATTTAAATATACCCCTCTCGCGAACATATGGCCCAAATGTATTTAAGAAAATTGACAATTTTGACAGAAGTTTTCTTTACAATGGTAAACAACGGCAATCCCTTTGTCACCCCATTGTTAGGGGATTAGAACTGTCAAAATGTGCTAAATACATTTGGGTCTTATGTTGGCGTGCCAGGTATATCATTTAACCACTGAAACATAACCTAGTAGATTTCAACACAGTGCCAACACGTTTGACTCACCGAATGCTTTTTGGAGAACAATTCTTTGAGAATTTCATTGCAGTACCTCAAAGGATCACTCAACTTCTCCTTGGGCTTTGAACTATGCTGAGGCTGAAAAGAAGAATACATTAGACAATGTTTATAAACCCATTAAACTACGAAATCTACAATACATGCCAATCTAAAACATGATCAGGGATAAGTATTAATGATTTCAATTAGGGTATAAACGGCCATTTGTCAGATGAAGTAAATATGGAAAAAGAATTTACAAACTTTTAAACTTCCAGAAATTAAAAAATAATTCTTTATTAATGTTTTTTTTTAATTTGTTATAAAAGTTTGCTATGTAAGTTCAATCAATTCAATGCAAAAAGATCCACCCAACAAACTACAATTACATGTATAAGTAAAATACTCTCTACTTTACTAGCAAAACATTAAAAATTATGGTAATAGATATCAAGATAACTTTTCTTCCTACGTTTGAAATAGATCTACTTAATTTGAATTAAATAAAATCTAAACTTTATTTTATGATCAATAAATTACAAATGAAACTCATAATCATGATTTGATATGTAACTTATAAATTAAAGAAAGACTACTGGCGGGCTAAACTAAGCTACTGAAATTACACTTTACAATGGCAGATCTAATTTGTTGTTAAAACAGTACTATATCCCTGTGTAAGACACTGAAGAAGCTTTCTGCGTTATTAGCTCTATTGCGATAATTTATGTAAAATATCCTTAAAGTTACTTCTTCACCAACAATAAGGATTAACTACTTGTTAAACACGGATTACTAATTAAATAGAAATAATGAACTTGTGTTTAAGTTGTGCTCGAGTAATCAATAATGTTCTCGTACACTTCTAGTTTATTCATTATCTTTTTACTAAGTCACTCAGACGCATTCTGACATTATTTAGGGCCATGAATTTCCCATCTGATATCGACCGCGAATGTTTTAAGATATATCATCATTGTGACTTACATCGTATTAAATAAAATGAGTGTAAAAATGGGTGTATAATTTAACAAACAGTTTAGAACAGTAAAACACAACAAAGAAGTGTAGTTTCTAGTTAGTACAAAAATACTGAATTATGCGTGTTAACAACTAAAATTTCAGTTAAAAAAATGATATAATCTACCTATATAACTACTTCAAAAAAACTATTTTAACAGCATAAAATTTTGAGTTTGAACAAATACTTGAAATAAGCCTAGTAGTAAACTATGAACCTATGATTATGTTTTTGAATTTTCAATTATATAAAAACTACATACAAGTTACAACAGCATTAAAAGTACATAAAAAACAATAATCCAAGAACTATACACTTGCGATCAGTCAGCAATGTGGATTTTCGAAAAAGAAAATGGATTTCCTCCATGTATGCATTTATAAAGTGAAAGTCAAATCTAACTCCACATTGCTGACCAAACCTGAGTGTATAGTTCTTCCAAAATCTTACGGACCCAAACCAATTAACACATCAAGGGTGTTTCTGACATTCCAACAATTGATAATCCTTGTTGACTTATTAGTTTTCTTTGACCAGCCTGCGAATTGTATAGAAAAATACACCATTTGAACCACCCAAACAAGTGGTCAACAACGGGTTTACCTTCAAAATAATTTGAAGACATCACAAGTTTGGATCCTTAAGATTTTGGAAGCACTGTAATTCAACTTCACTAATAACTACACAATTAAACCCATGCTGAACCATGCAAAATGTAAGAGTAATAAAAAGAAACGTCAGTTACCTTACTGACCTGAGAATCAGGTAGCTCTTTGGTGACCTTTTTGATCTGTCTTCCTGATTCTCTCCTGGTTGAGATCTTTGCTGATTTTGCATCTGTCCGAGGTTGGTAGGGAGCGTCAAATGGATTCGTGCCTATAGGAGTCGTCGTGTCTGCTTTCCGCTTAACACCTTTACGGGCCTGGGGAAGATACAAGGTTGCTTAAGAATGGTTTCAGAAATAAATGTTTTGGGAGTCTGTTGCATTCACAATAAAAATAAACGTCTTATTCACAAACAAAAGCTACAACTGTAAATAAAAGTTGTAGGGTAGGCCTGTCAAGTTATGTATAAAATGAAACTTATTAGTGTTTTCATACCCAAAATCTTTCCTACCCCGGGAAACTCAAAATGCATTACCCGGGTAATACCCGAAATCCCAAAAAAAAAACGTAAGCTGCAAAAAATGTTCCGCTCGCTTCTTCACTTTTCTCCCATTTTGTCAGGATTTTTTTCCTGTTTTCGATCTAAAACTTATTAATGAAATACATCACATAACCAACTGTGAGCCTATACAAATTACAACTCAGCAAAGACTGTAGCAAAATTTTATTACAAACACTTCTGAATCATTATTTTAACACAATTGCAATAAAATGAATTTTTTTTTATTATTAGTCACTCAGATGCATTCTAACATCATTTAGGGCCATGAATTTCCCATCTGATATCGACCGCGAATGTTTGATGAAATATCATCATTGTGACTTGAAATCATTTTTATAAGTAAAAAAATAAAGATCTGTAAATTACATTGGTTCTGAGCATTTTGCAGTTCCATGGTTCTCCAATAGTGGGTGCAGGGTGCTACCAGAGAGCTCTCCTTTTGCAGGTTTGTTAATGTTATCTTCCACAGTTACAAGAAAGTTATTGCCCAAATATGATTGAGGCAAAAAACAAGAAGTTTTTGATTTTGTTATGTACTCATTCAAGGAACAATTTAGTTGTAACCTGGCAGAAGACAGTAACTCAGTAGTACCTGATTTTCACAACTTTATCCATTATAGTTAACATTATCTATACAAAAACAATTTTTTTAACACAATATGAAAATTAGCGGAGGCATCCATCCTCGAGAAAATCACATATAGGCTAATTTGAAAGAGTAAAGTTTTGGTTGGCCTTGCCAAGCAAAGCGATGTTACAGTGTAACTCCCAACATTTTCAGAGGTAGTTAAGAGGTCAGTTCGCCCTCATTGTAAAAATAAACGTTTATAATTCTTGTTAAGAATACACAGCCATTCAAAATTCAACTATTTATAATTCCCTAATCCTTCTATTTGAGTCTCAAAACATTGCATCCGAAAACAGTGGTTTTTGCCAGGAAATGCTCAGAGCCAATTTTTAATTTAAAACCAAATGAATAAATCAATTTACCTTTGATATTGGTGGTTGTACCGGTGGTAGTATGGCACCTTGCGCTGGTGCATTGGCAGAGGCTGATCCATGACGAAATGCAGAAACAGGCTGACTTGGCATTGCCTAAAAGAAATACATTATGTTACTTCATATAGGACTCGAAAACATTTTAATGTACAAATTGACCAACAGTTTTATTAGATTAACAGCCCCCCAGATTATGCTTTATTAACATGCTAATTTACAACATTTTAACGTAGACTACTAATCATAAGAGATATCAACATTTTCAAATGAGTTTCGAAATGTAGAAAATTTTCTAGTGTGCTAATAAAATCCTGTCATGACAGTATTTTATTTTATAACAAAAGCAATAGGATAATTCAATAAAAACTTTTATGATAAAACTGACTGTAGAGTAGAAAACTTTCATTTTTAACGGGATAAAATCGTAGAACGTTGAAGTTAACACTTTAAAGTCACTCAGACGCATTCTGACATCATTTAGGGCCATGAATTTCCCATCTGATATCGACCGCGAATGTTTAAAAAAATATCATCATTGTGACTTCACAATAAGAAAGCAAAGCGAGATATTGTAGGCCTACTGCAAGATATGAGAGTCTAGATTATCAAAGAGTTCTTTAGCAAACTATCACACTATTTCAAAATCTTCTTTGCAATACGACAACTTCTGTAAATCTCCCAAAGATAATTCCTGTTTCAAGAGAATGGTAATGAATAAAATAATTAACTGATAAAACTTATTTCTAGCCACAAAATATTGTTAAACACTCAATTTGGTTACCTGTGTTATAGATACAGTTGGAGTGATGATTAGACTTGGATTAGTTGATGGAACTGACACTGGTGGTGCTGCGTTTGCCGTCACTGGTTGAATTGTTATAGAAGTATTATTTGCTAACGAAGGAGCCACACTTGCTGGAGCCTAATGAAGGAAGGAACAGGTTCATGGTAAATAACAAAGTTTCATATTCAGGATTGTACTTAAATTATAATAAAATTATAATTAATAACATAGGAAAGAGTCAACTGAAGTCTTTAATTTTGCTCTATTTTAATTATTAAGAAATGGGACTGGCTATTTTTCTGTAGGCCTTAACTTAATCATCATTTCCAACACTGACTTGCGTTAGTCTGGTAACCATCAGTCTTACAGCACCTTTAAAATATTTTACACTAACTCGTAAGTTTTTCAAAGTAAATAAAAGTATTGAATCAAAAATACCTTTACTACATCAAAGTTCACTTTATCTAATGATATTCCCTAGTTTAAATCATTTAAGGTTTAATTAAATTTTTTAAATCATATTTTTCAGTAGATGTATTTAAATTCTAATCCAAATGTAAATTTGAAAATCCAGTAACCTAAAGGTTTCTGTACTTAGTCAGTAGGTCAGTAAACTATGTTTTTAGGTTAGACTGAAAGTCTGGAACATCTGTGAAAGTTCTGCAACAAGTGTTTCAACAAACACGACCAGTAACAAACAATTAACTTGTGTTTTAACATTTATAAATTCTGGTACAGTATTTTGACTACATTATTTTCATTTACAACCTTGACATACTCATCTTATAAAGCAAGTTTCATGGTTATTTTTTTTTTCCTCTTAAAATTATCAAAGAAGTTTCAGAATGAATCCTTGAAAGAAAAATGATAATAATCTATCTCCATTATAGGCTCTAGTTCTAAATTTCATTCATGAAGAAAATTCAGTGGTTATTTTACAAAAAGGTACAAATCCACTTTTTAAAATTTATCAGGAGAGCATTTTTCAAGTTGATTTTTAGTGAAACTATATGCCGTGAGAATACTTATTTTTAAATTCCTATACTGAGCTTATTTTTTACGATAATTTTTTTTTTGAAACTGCCATTCTGCAGAGCTGAAAATAATGCATACAGCTGTGATCTTAAGTTAACTCAATTTCTCAAAAAATGGACTTATACATTTTCCCATAACCACCGAATTCTAATTTCCATTATTATTAGTCACTCAGACGCATTCTGACATCATTTAGGGCCATGAATTTCCCATCTGATATCGACCGCGAATGTTTAAAGAAATATCATCACTGTGACTTACACTTATAAATTAACTTAGGTAAGTTTTTGGTTCTTAATGGCTTTAGAACAAGTTTATTAGTTCTGAGTTCTGAAGAAAGCTAGGACCTGCGATTTAAATAATTATCTGAAAATGAACAGAGTGAAAAATAGTAAATCTGGTAAAAATATTTGACCTGATTAAAAAACCAGTAAATACCAGGTACATGAATTGATATGCAATCATTCCTAAAAGTGTAGCATTAATTTGTAATAATTATAAAAAACTTGAAAATATTAAGATGTCCACGAAGAATTTCCAACAATAGGTCTAGACCTATATGTTCATTTTCTTCAAAGTTCTGAATAGGTAACTTTGTCTTACTCTACTTGTAAAACTGAAATTGTAAACACGAAACACCATTCTTGAATTTAGTAATGGAAAATTTACTGCCAAAGAGATCAAAGCATTCGGTTTCAGAGAAACAGAGATTCTACTCTGTGACCAAAGTATTCTACGACACATCTCATATTACAACCTCGCATTTTAATAAAGCCACCAAGACCCAAACCCTTAGCAATTAAACTTAACCTACAGAATAACAAAAAGTGACCACATACTTTTACCTTGGCTTTACTAACAACAGGCGTTGGAGCAGGTGCGGCAATAGGTCCATTAGAAGTTGTAGCGTTAACTGACGTGGCATTAAGTGGAGGTCTCCCCCTTCCAGCACCACTCCCTGGTACACCACCTGGACCTTTCTTCTTTCCTTTACCCTTTGGAGCAGATTCCATCTCTACCTCTTCCTTAGGGAGCTGAGCAACCTGTGGATATAGGGAAGGTTATGGTCAGAAAATGGTGTTTTTTTTATTTAGGAAATGTATATTGTAAAATAGAGGTTTTATGAAAAGGGAGCATGGTAAAAATTACTGTTAGGTTTATAGGGATATATTTAGGATCACCATCTTAAAGGTGGGCCTAAACATATCCGTAAACTGTTGCTGTATAGCAGTTTGAAACTTGGAAATTAAATATTTCACTTTAACATGAAAACTTGTACCAGTCTTTAAAAATATAGACGGAAACAATACAGTTGTTTAATAAAATTCTGTAATTTTTGTTTAAATATGGTCAGAGAAAGACACAAAAAAGTTCGTTTCAAAATCAGCAACAAAACATGGGTTCCTATTTAGTGTCAAGTATGACATATATTTTAAAAAAACTAACCATTTACTGGATATTTGTTCAAAACATGAAGTTTAACTGGTTATTTCTTTTCAATGGAAATACTTTAAAAAAGGACTACCAAACCGACTTTCTTTACTTTTAAAAATATCTCAATAAATTATTAAATCCTTTACTACAAGTCACTCAGACGCATTCTGACATCATTTAGGGCCATGAATTTCCCATCTGATATCGACCGCGAATGTTTAAAAAAAATATCATCATTGTGACTTTCTAAAACTCGAAACAAAAACCATAAATTATAACCTTACCTTAGTAAGAAATAGTTTCTCAAGAGTCTGCGCCATGACTACAACGTCCTCTCCTGGTTTATTATAAACGTAACAGTTTGTGAACATTGTATTGAAGTCCTGGATACACTCCTTTGCACTGCAATAGTAGCTGTTCTCCAGACGCTTCTTTATCGTGCCCAAATCCATAGGATTCTTTATTATACGATGGTAGTCCTAGGAAACAAAAGGAGAGCTTGGTTAAAATGAAAGTGATTTTGAATTCTTTTTCATTTTTGTTGTAAACTGCCTTAAAACTTCACTTGTGAATTAATTATTTAATTTACTCTGTAAAGTTACAAGATAACCGAATAGTAAGTTCAATAACTTTGACAAGATTCTGTATCTGTTTTTATTTCACCAATCTTTTTAATAGATTTTATCTACATAACTACATTACTTTTAAAATATAACGATTGTTAGTTGAATCATATTCAACAGTTCTTAGTTTAGACAAAGTTAAAGAATACATAACAATGATAACATTTAATTGTAATGTTACAAGGCGAGCCCTAATATTTCATTTTAAATAAATGTCAATTTTCAAAACAGTATAAGATCCATAGTCCGTTCACAAACATTAAGCAGTGGGTTTATCCTTGAGACGGGTGATTTTCCAATTGTAATCTTACTCCTTCTTTTCAAAGAATCATTGTTAGGTAATTGTAAGTACATGTAAGCACATTGTGTTTTAACAGTTATCGTCTTAAGTCAGGGTTTTATAAATTTAAAGGATATGGCGGTGGAAATAATGTTTGAGAATATACTATACTAGGCTGACCCAATATCCCTATTAGGCTATTTATACGGTACATTAAACAATTAATAAATTTCAATAATGATAAAGAATTAAATATATACATTATTAATAATTTCACGTAAG
>JAQIWE010001026.1:0-17678 GCA_034698565.1 Campodea plusiochaeta
TATATTTCACGTGCTTTCTGTACCCCATGCAACTCCATTTTGGATTAGTTCAACCACCAGGATCGCTTTTCGTGCAACAGGCGAATTCTTTTGCTTAAGAATTATCAAGAAGTTATACCAGAAATAGATCACTATCTGACTATATACTGTACTTAATATACTCTATCTCAATATTTCCTCACACTTCTTGTCAACTGTTTTAATGATCAAGTATTGTAATCGCAAAAGTTAATAACTTAAAAGATCCACCTGTAATTTATGCGAACACAAACTTTCTTTGCAGAAGTATTTATTCTCAATAGTACAGGTTGTGTCAAAATAACGGAGTGGGATTTTACAGAATTCCTGTCAGCACATCGTAGAATACAATAATATACTGTCTACGCAGATTAATTGCTTTTGTTATTAACTACAAAATACACCAAGTTCCAGTTCTATATTTTACGCTTTAATTTTTCTCATGATTTTAAACAAATAAATGTCAATTTTTAACCGTGCAAAATGGAAAAACGAAAATATGCTATTCTTTATAACTCGATAATCCACATAAAACCGAATTGAAAGCAACTGGCGTATACACATGACTTTTTCATGAAAGAAACCTTAAGAGGAATGGGTTCAAGTAGATTTTTTACCTCTATACGGGAACCGAAAAATGTTTAAAAAAAAAGCACTGTACTCGAAATTTGACTGTTTTAGGGAGAAAAATAGCTAGACAAATCGTAATAAGTACACAATTAGCTGATTGAGTAAGCAAAATGGAGCTGCATATCATGCCCTTCAACCTCCAAAAAACATAGTACCTCAGTGAGCTGGATGAATTTACCAGATTAAAAAACAACCTAAAATTCTCAGCCTTGGTCGTTGGTAAGTTCTGTTGGTCCTTGGTCGTTGCTGGGAGAAAACAGCTTTTCTTATAAGGAGCTGTTCAAGATATATAAGTAATTTAATCATCAATATGACACGTCTTTGATCAGAAAATGACTCCAGAACCATATTCGTTCTCTTCTATTTCATGTGGAATATCGAATTGTCCACCAAATCATACTTTCCTTCTCTCACTGTGTGAAATGAACTTGAATTGGGTTAATTTGGGTTTCTTTTGTTAACATTGTGGGAGAAATTAAAACGTAAAATTTGGAAATCGAACCCATTGTATATTGTAGTTAACAACACATGCAATCAATCTACGTAAACAGTATAAGATTTGATTTTATAAAACACGCTCGCGAGAGCTCTGTAAAGTCTCACTCCATTATTTTGGCTCACTCTGTATATAAGATAAATAGGCATACGTAAAAATTAAGTCTAAATGTGTCAAAGCAAAACGATATAAATTTATAGATTATATTTATACATACGAGTAATTCAAATCATTAGTATAGAAATGAATATTTTATTAGGGTTACCAATCAGCAGAAATTTGTTATTATATCCCAAACCTTTTAACAATATATACAAGTATTTTCATTGGTGGTGAAATTTTATAAAAGTGCAATATTATTGCTATCCATAGTATTTTAAGATATGTTTGAATTCAAATAACATACTGTATTTTAAAATGTTAGTTCTTCTTCGTATTTTTTTAAAGGAATTTTGAAATTTACAATTTGTACTTTCAAGCAGCACCTAAAAATTCGACAACCTGGTTTGAGAACGGCATTGAATTACAGTATTTCAATTAAAATTCTGTACAAATTGAAAATCAAAACATGCTGCAGTAATGATAAGTAGTGTAATCTCTATCTTCTTATTGGAGTATCGTTAACACCCGAGCAGTGTTAGAAACTTGCTTTTTTCTCTCAGTTATCCTCAGGATAATGCGATAATAATCAGATATTATACTTGTCCTCCAAAGAAAACAGTTGTCTTCTACTAGGTTCCTGTTAAAATGGTTTTATACCCATTAATCTCGAATATTCATGTTGTAATATATATCATTCACCAATAATCTTAATATATTTTTATTAATTTATTATACCGGTAATTAAAATCGATAAGACTGAGAAAATAACTAGAAAACGAATCTCTTTATAATGTTTCCGAAAAAAAAAATACCGAAAACAATCGAAATTGATTTTGACTATAATGGAATATTGATTATAATGGCCGCGAATAATACTCAAAAAACGAACTATTATATATAATATCGGAAATATAATCTATAAAAACCAAAGCATTTCAGCAGGGGAGAAATACTCTGAAATGAAGTATTTCGATCTAGGAAAATACTCTGAAACAAAAACGTAATATTACAGTCGCGAAGAAAATCCTACAAAAACGAGCTCGTGCGACCAAAAAAAACTCGATAAAGGCTCTGAAAACGAAGGATTACGTCTATAAAATAAATTAAATACTCATGTTTTGATATGGCAAGAGTTCTTGTTTTGGAAACTTGTTGTCCGAAATGATTCTCTTGGGACAGTATAGGACAATCGGTAAATTCTAACACTACTCCCGTGTATCTTACGCGTGGACACATAATTATATAAAAGTGCAATATATTATATTAGGCAGACGCAGATAGGATATGCACTTACGAACTAGGGTCTGATGGAGAGTTCAGTGAAATGAAATCATATGAATATTTTTAAATAAATAATGTAATAGCAAAAATCAAGGGAAATGACAGAAATTCGGAAAAATTACGATGACAGACAAATATACAGTAGAAGCAAATTCAAGTAGCACTTTGTAGTTAACTACTTAAATTTTAAAGGTACTTCAATTTTATTGTTGTCAGTTTTCGTCTCTACTTAATAAGAAATAAAAGTGACAACAGAACTGTACCACTAATCGACGTTCGCTAAATTCGTTTGTATTCACAGTTATCAACAGTGAATTTTTTTTTCATTGGTATGATTTTTGTATACTAGTACTAGAGTATTTCTAAATTGAGTAAATAAATTTGTTATCATTTAGAATAAGGCACATTCCATTTTAATATTTTTTTATACTAAACTACAGCAGAACTTTAAAAAAGGAATGCCACTTCAGACATTCCATATAAGATTTTTGATTTTTCGTTCGTTTATTTATTTTTTAATGTAAATAATTAATCTCATAATTATTAATCTCATAATTTTATCATATTATGTTCAGCATACACGGTTATACAATACATATAATAACATCTTAATTTTGCTGTATCTTTATAATTATTACGGTGAGGGTATACATTATTGGTGATTTATTGTTCGTCATTTCATTCCGGTCTTAATATTAATGGATGAAAAATAAAATCTTCCCAATAATGATTAATCATTTATTACAAGTGAGCAACCCCTCGTATATCAGTATACAGTCAATGGAATATGTCCCAAGTGATATTTCCATTTAAACTACATGCTCCAATGACTCCTTCAATTCTTAGCGAACTAATCAAAACTTTTCTCCGCTTTTCATTCCGTTCTAATTCAGCTCCAATCTCTCTTGAAATATGTATGCAAATAAGGAGAAAAAGTACACTTTTTTCAAAGGAACACGACTGTACAGTATAGTCAAGAAAAATATCGAAAGCTTTACTTTCGTTCTATATACTTTCATATATGAATAGACAGTACTTCTCAAGTACCTCCATCGGCATGTTTTTGACTACTCATTTGACAGAAAGAAGTGGAAAGGCAAAAAGTGTATATTTATTTTGAATTCTTCGTTAATTTTAATGTTATATCCCAAGGGTCCATTCCGTCTCTCCCATTTCTAAGGAGTTGTACAGTTGCAATAAATAGAATATACATACAGTAATACGTCAATATGCATTTAAATTAATCTTAAATTGTTTTGAGTAAACACAGTTTTGTTACATCAACTCAAAGGTTCTCAAAAATTACTATTATCTTTCAAAGAATAAATTTAAGTCGAGATATTTCTCGGTGGATGTGTATGGAAGTTTATTTTAAATTACACTAACGAGTAAGTTTAAGTATTTGTAAAAAAAAATGTAATAATAAGCATTTTTTTTAATGATATGTTGCAAATGCAATGTATACGAGTATACCTTATAAAGCGAAATTCTGCAGTGCACGAAATGTCATACTGTCATAAGAACAGTTAAAGTTCAAGTCATCTTCGATTACGATTTGCTGTCAGTGATTAGTAAAGAAATTAGCAGAATTTCAGGCACTTTTTTACGATACAGTGCAATATTCTCTAATATTGTATTTCTGTAACATTTTTGCCTACTCTGCTGGAACCCTTCCCCTTTCAGTAACACTTTGAATTTACAGTAACTATATCAAAGGTTCTTGATTCTTTAATAACATCTGTAAATGATAAACACTTATAAATAGTACTGTTTAAGAAGACCGACCGAAAAGTAATGTACGGGTACAATTCTCCATAAATTTTAATTTGGGGATATTTTTCGATGGAACACATTAGTTATCTACAAAATGGCTAGCTTCATTTTGATGAATACCTCCATTGACATGATCATATAATAATTATTTCCATATACAATTTTTATGTTTTCTCATGCCGTCAATGGATTAACGTGGGGCATTATTGTTAATCTCGTAAACATGATTTCTCCTCTATTAAATATTTTTCTTACCCATATTGGCTCAAGGAATCACTTCGAAGTCGTATGAAGCAAATAAAGCTCTTATTAATATTGCTATGACCTATGAACTTAGCAATTTTGTTCATCCCACTCGAGACAATCTTAATGAGCTCAATATCAGCTTCACAGGAGTGTTCAAAATTGCGCTAAGCAAAAACTATGGAAAATATTCCGTAGTACACTTGTTTTAATGTTTTAATAAACTACTTTGCTTTGATTATTTTATCAAAATTGTCAAAATAACTGGAAATCCAATTCGAATGATTTTCTCCAGTCGCTGAAACAGATTTTCATCAGCAGGTGCATCGTATTCTATTTCAATTTAAGACTGAATTCATAATTTTAAAACGTAAATGGTTTTTGTTCAAAGTTTCAACAGAATTGAGAGAGTTCACTGGAATAAGTACCTATACAGTTTTAATCAGATTGCACACGTCAGTCGATTTAAATTAAATTTGAAATATTTATAGCATTGTGACGTACCCATATAAAATGACACTAAGATGATAACTCTAAATTATTTGTTCATAACCCTAGGTTTTATACGTGGAATGAAGCATTGTGCAAACTCCAAACTTATCATTTGCAAGAAAAGTTATATTAAAAGTGCATCAAAATTGGCCAAAATATAAATACCTGCTGTAAACAAATATGATCTTATACTCTTCTCTTGAACTCTTGTAGTCTGACTGAACATTTTCGCTACAGTTGCTGGGGGTTGATATGCTCCGAGTCAAGGTCTGCCTGTTGCCTTCATCAGCATTGTTGCTTTTTCTTTATTTATATTAATTAAACGACACAAAATATGTTCTATAAAGAATATCTTATACGAAGACAGGTACGAAACGAAGACTTATACGAATGGCTAAACTTTTTTTTAAATATTATAAAATAAATATTAGGAAAATTAATATCTCGTTGAAATGGTATGATTATTGCTACATATTGTTGGAATTGTGCGGTTACTACACTGTACTTGTTTCTCTCTTATTTGAAATCCTCAAACCGCCATTGGATCATTATAATTTCACTGGGTTTCCGTTTATAATAAGTAGACCTGTCACTAGTTATTCGAACCATAAATATATTGATGAGTAATACGGTACAGCAAATACTCTGCTCTCTCACTCTCTGCACCCAATATGGAAGATCAGCTATTTAATTTTCTACACATTAGTGAATTCTTCATGTCTACTCATATAGTTGTAAACAGTCATTTCATTAACTAAAGAATGTTTAATTACTGTTTGTATCAAAGCCATTGTGTAATATATACCAATCAACCAATACAATACAGCATATCGAAACTAGATATTACATAAAATACTCATTTTATTATAGTACTGCTTCAATTAAGATAAAACTGTACTGCTTGCTGTACTGGGTGCAATGTAATGATTTAATGAAAACGAATAATCACCTGCAAATCAGGTTCAAATAGCTCATGACATTACATATAGCTACAGAGTAATAATGCAAAGGTATAATGAACATACGTGAATAAAGTCTAGTATATTTTGTATCTCTGATGACATTCTCAGTGCATTATTTAGACTGATTATTTTCGTCAAGCATTGATATTTTCTCTATGATAAACATTTTCTGCACAGAACTTTTTATACCGTACGTTGATTCAGTGAATTTATCATATTTTCTGTATTGTAATTTTTAATTAGTACTACCAACAATCCAAACAGTGAGTAGAGTTTTATAAACTTTCATGCAATAATTCATCTGTCGTCACCAAAACACCTAAAAATCCCGTAACTGCATTATACATGTATGAATAAATACATACGTTTTGCATAGCAAGCAGTAGATGAAACAAATGTATTTCCAAGAGCAAGCAAACTATACATGGAGCAATAGAAAAAAGTGTGAGAGTTTTGCGCAAGTTCCAACTCTCTGTAGTATAGTAGACGAATGCACCGCGAGATAAACAAGACACACACAGTTCCGTGGCGTCGCGGAGGAGAAGGAGATCACGTGTGCACCACGAAACAAACTCGTTCAAATACTTAATTCTATTCAAACTATCGTCTATAGTGTCAAAGTTGTGAGTGGCTACATCGCTTGCAGAGAGCGACAGTTCATAAATGTTGTAGTCTGGGAGACTTTTTGTTCTTTTCATCTTTCTTGTGCTTTTGATGATTCCAGCATAGGATGGGAATGTGTTGGAAGATCATTACTCTGGATGTTCTCGTAGCAAGTAAGTCTTTCATTTTCACTCACAAGGTTTTCATGCATCAATAGAGAGAACCGGATAGAACACAGTATAATATAATTGTTAGATATATTTATGGTGGTTGGATGACTGTCAAAACAATGGATATGCTGTATCAGTGAATATTACAATGATGGAATGCTTTTACGTTTCTATGAAATTTAATGATGTGAATATGTAAAAGTAGTATGTATTTATCTATGCTTATGTGTCATACACTTGGAGGATTTAACAATAAGTGATGAATTTAGCAGCTGCCCATAATAATTAAAAACTCCCTTGTACTATTGATGCTGTGCTTCTAAGTTCTAACAAACTACTATATAACAATGTAAAGAATCTGGTTATAAAATAAGTAGTCCATACAAAATGTTGATTTCCGACACTTCTCATACATCTTATAATAATCAACTTAATGGAAAGCATAGCATCATTTTTATACATAAGCGCTATTAGCTGAAAAATATCAATGACCGTTTATAATAGTGAAAGTTTTAACCATATGAAAAGATTTATTGAATTTCACATACTTAAGCACAAAATATTTGAATAAAGTAAAATCTGAGGTGAAAATAATAAATTTTTCTATTTGCTATGGACATCTTCTTTAAATCAGAAGAGAGAAGCAGTTCGTTCTGGCATTGTACTTCTCTGCTTGCCGGCCGGTTGGTTGGAAATTGGAAGGGCGACTGATTCATTTTACGTAAAAGGAAAGTTTCGTAAGTTGCGAGAGAGTATTGTTACGTGATAGGAAACGTTTTGTAGTAAACGATTTGTAATCGATTTTTGGTTATTCAGAATAACGAACAATTTACGTCAGTCCACCTCTCATACTTTTCTATTTACTTGTCCACTGCAATGTTGAATGAAAGCTGAAATAGCAGCAAGTCTTACATCCGAAATATGATGTTCGTTGCAGAATTTAAATTGGATGTTGTTGGTGGTGTATAAATAAGTATAAGCTTCCGCTTCCGAAAGGAAACTGTGAAAATAAACACCGATATTATTTTGTAATAGTGTAACTTATATATGATTGCCTCAGTTATACTATACTATAAGAACCCCTGCATTCTTTCAACATCTAATGTTTAATTTCATTCTAATATTTTAACTCAATTGCATTCTCTATTATACTTTTAACATCTATACTGCAATTAAAAGTTACATAATATTGAACGATGTACATACTAGAAGTGTAAGGTGAGTTTCTTTTGTTCAGCAGGTTACTTACGAATTACGATGCATGGTATTCTCTCACAGAAAAGATTTTTTTTGTTAGAGGGTAACGTTAGCATTCACGCCTTAACTTTCATTTTAAAAATTTAATATTTCAGATATTTTATTTGTTTATGCATTGATAAGTTCACCATATAATAATATACCCTATTGATCTTCGCATATAATTCCTCAGTAATCCTTCATGGTTATCCAGAGTATAAGTGATCCAATGTTTCAAGAGCATTTATTTCATAATATATTTTTACATTTTTTTGCAGAAGTTACTTATAAATATTATACGTTTGAATTATCAACTATAACAATACATCTATTTCACAAAATTAGTAAAAAATATTCAGTTTCCCTCAAACTGGAAAATAAGTCAATTCATTGTATGATTTGTAGTGAGTCAATTTATAAGATTACTTATTAGATTAAGAATCTCTGAAATGAAATGTTTTCGAAGTTTCAAACGTATGAATGAATGTATTGTCAGTTTTCTGTAATTTTAGAACTGATTACAAACTAACTTTAAAATATAACACCTCAGAATTGTCAGAAATGCCTCACTTTCTTTCATCTGGTTTCTTCTATAAAAATCTCCACCATACACGGAAATCCACAACAGCACATACCATTATATACTACATGTACAATAAAAGTTATGATTTAACTTTAACAAATTGTGAACTAAAAGTTCATAATTTATTGTGAATGTTCTAATTTAAATAATAGAGTATATCAATTATTGCTCATTAGCACTAGTACTGTAGTTATGACTGCAATAACTACTTACAGATAAAAAAAAACATGTATAAAATGAATTTCAACTTTGTTAAGTTACTTTCGAGATAAAGCAATAAAGCAAAGAATGCATTTTTCTTTACATTTTCATTACTGTTGAGTTTTAAGGTAAACTAAAATTCCACCTTCGGAATGTACACACAGTACGGTACCATATTCAGTAACTTTCTGCCAGTAGTTATATACAGTATTTATCAATAATATAATATGTTTACAACTGTGTAGGATTCTACATAGCTCATTATTTATCAGTCTGAGCACATAGAATATTGTAGTTAACTGTATAATGATTTGACGTTCGTTTGTAATATAGTAGAATGGCCGTATAAGGAAGTTGAATTAATTAAAGGCTCTCCACAGCTTGTTTATGGTGGAAGAGGAAGTAAATCTGCCTACTGTAACTATACACAATGATAAAACAACTATGCAGCTAACATTTATTCTCTATAATATAAGAGGAGAGCCCACCATCATGAGAAGTTGGGCTAAAAGGGAATGTTGATATAGTTTTAAGAGGTTTGGACTATCAAATTAGAAATGAATATATAATACGTGAATGAGAATGTATAATACGTGAATGATTTATCACTTGATATGCACTGAGGAAGAAGTATTAGAGGTAGTTAAATGTTTAATGGAAATAAGGAAAGGTTTCATGTGTTAGTCTCAATTTCATGGAGAGGTAATTCTAGCACGGATGAAGGAGGTTGCTAACACTATTGTTTAACAGATAGGTTTCAGTAAAGGACGAGATTAACATATTTGCTTTTAAAAGAAAATAATAAAAATTATCACAAATCCAAAATAAACAGTTGATATTGTTGTGCTTGAATGAAATTTTTCCTCTTCAGCAAGCCTTCATCTTTTTTATATTCCATATAAATATTTATTACCACGGGACATGTCATCAAAGATACTATAAAGTCAATTACAAATAACACTAATACAAATGTTACGGAAAATGCTTAATATGTAGTTGAATGGTAGTTAAGATTGGTAGCTATATTGGCAAGTATACACTCCGTGTAAGAGAGTACTCTGCCTTTGACGGTTGTGTATATTATGTTTTCAGAAGATTGAAAGAATAACGACCTTTTAATTATATGATGTTCTTTAATTTATGAGCAGTTAGAAATTAATAAGAATATTGTGCAACTGATTTTGATTCGTATTAAGTAATAACGACAATTTAATTTATATAGATTTTCATCTCGTTGATAACCATACATGTAAATAGGAAACCAGCATACATACAGATATTTCTGATTCAAACTGGTTTTAATAATGTATACAACAACAGTACAACAGTATATTCCTCGTCCACTGCACACAAATAATCAAGAAAAACTGTTGTACGGAATAATAAATTAAGTACACTATTAGTTTTTCATTGTTAGCTAAAGAATGACATCAGATGTCTCAGACATTTCTCATTATTTGTTTCCTTTCCAATGTTTGGAAAGTGGCCATGTTTATCTCCACACCACTTTTTCATTCAGTTTTTAATGCACGCTTTCTACCTATACACCCACAAGTTATATTTAGATTTAAGAAAATGTTTACTTCTACATGAGACACTACGTCATTTAAATGTGAAGAATATAATGAACTCTCTGCATTAGATGTGAGAGAGCGACGCCTGAATGTTATAGTACTCCACAAGAGAAGAGAAGCGTAATGGTTCTCGCACTTCGCAGGATACTGGTTCTGACATTATCATACAGACAGTAGATACATTTCTGTTTAGTAAAAAAAAATCTCTGAAATGGTAATGAATATTGTCCTTCCTAAATAAAACAAAACTATTATCATATAATGAATTATATACTGTTTATTATATTTCTTGTTTTGTAATAAATTGCACTTTTTGCTTCCACAGTATTATTTGAAAAGCTTTGTTTAAATCTCTCTTACAAAATATAAAAACGTTATGATGTGAGTTCTTCCCTTATTCTTATTCTTAATTTCCTTCCTTTACGATCCCGATAACAACTTAATTGTCTTCATGTTACAAGGCAATAAATTCCACCCTTCTATGGTATTTTATTATCAAATTCAACGACTGGTAGTATAATTTAATGATCAGAAAATATACAAACATAAGTCTGGAGAATTTTTGGTTGGTCGATCAAATCAAAAAATCTCGAATTCAAGAACGTATTTAATCGTGTTTGTTTTGTATAGTTTCCTTCGTCACACATATAAAAGCACTGTCGTTAATCAGTAGCAGTTCTATTAAAGGACTATAACATGTAGAATATTTTAGTGGTTTAAATACCAAATCAATTTTATAATTACCTTTGATGTATCAAAACAGTTAAAAATCGAGATATGTCAAATTTCAACTCTGAATTAACCAATCTAACTGTGAAAATGTCATTCTCCATGCCTTTTGTGGTGGAGTTTTTGTTCCTGATGGTGCATGCAGTTAAGAAACGACATATGCTCTTCATAGTTAAATAAATGCCAAAACATGAAGGAATATTAAGGGATATAAAAAATATAAGAAGAACTTTTAATAACGGGTAAGTAATTATTCATATTTATTTACATTTTATGACAATTATATCGCTTACTATTTTTTTAATGATTTTTCTTTGTCATCGTTGTTAGTTATAAACACGCTTACGTATAAGTGAATTTAAAAGAAATATTAGCAAATCTCAAGAAAGTAATCTAAATATCAAACGTTATTATATTACACGGTGTTTTTATACCTGACTGTTGGATTATTTAACATTTAATGTGTTTAATAAATGACCTGATTTACATAATGAAGTGTGATTTGTCGGTATTTCCTTTGAATTTAAAGGCAGTTAACTCATACTATTTCAAGTACTGTTTATAAAAGTATAATTTATTAATGTTTACATTATTTATCATTTTAAAATTGTTCGATAAATCTCTGTGAAATTCAAAACGAAAAGATAACTATAAAAGTAAATGAAAATCAAAAATCATGATTTTTTTGAGAGAGAGAAATAGACAACAGAACTACGACAGCTTCTATATAGCAGCAATTTCAAATAGTCAGCCACACAGCCTTCATTCTCATGAGTCTATCAATGAGAGTGTTACTCTGCACATTCATCCTATTTCTCTACTTACTATTTGATCTGTTGGATAAAATGGTCAAATTCAGGTATTATATAATTAAATGGTATAATTAGATTTCCTCTGTATTTGCCAAGGCAAACTCATTCGCATATAATCTCATGATGGATCAAATATAACTTCAGCGGTTTGAGTGCTCTACTTCACATTTTTGAGTAAATATGTAAGACGAACTTTCATAGGAACGGCATTTTAGCTGCGGTAGGAGAGAAAACAATTTCACATTAAAATGGTGGAGCTTTCATAATGCAGTACATAGATTCATAAAGGATATTTTCGTGCCGTTTTATTTCATAGAAGAAAAAATATCATCACTAACATCTGTTGTAACATTTTATTGATGCTTCAAAAATAATTTTTAAGCTTTATTTAGATCATTTACTTATTGATATCTTTTGGATGGACAAAGAATTGAAGTTATTTGATCTATTTTCCATCATTTAAATCATTTAAATTTTTTATTGCCCCTTCAATCACTTACCCTTTGTTTATTGATGATATATTTATATGACGCAATATTTCCTTCGTGACAAACTTATCTGCAATGAGACATCCATACACTACATATTAGAAAAATGTGCAGCTCAGGCTTTCTCTAAATTTTGTTTAAACCGCCTCCCCATTGCCATACACAAATTGAAAACCTTTTAAAAATAATAAACTGGCTGTAGTTGTATAGTAATGAATAATTGATGCCTGCAGAGTTGGGAGTATTCTTGCTACATAGTCAGCGCTCAATCTCTGTGAATAACACTTTATATTAAAAAATTCAAATATTTTGATGGTTTTAATAAAAGCATTGGTACTTTTTTTAATTTCCGGCATGACAATAACAACTTCTATTGTTAATAAAAATATAAGTATAACTATGATGAAGGATATGTTACTCTCCTACACAATTTCTGTGATTAAAATACTTAAAAACTTTGTGGATTGGTAATAGATTGCACAGTCAATAAAGCTCTGCAGCCATAACATTCAAACTATGGATGTTTAGTTGAAAGACGAATGTCAAACACATACAATGGTGTATTACTGTAGGTTTGTTCTCAGATCTTCTTACGTTGGTTATACATATTAACTTAAAACATTCATTTTCTGATTTCCTTTTCTAACGCTAGGTTATATTGACTTTTCCTTAGAATATTTAATTAATTCACAGTATAAAATCCTCTAAAAGAACATAATATCCTTGAGTTGCGTTCATCATTTTCACTAATGTTCTAATAATCACTGTATGAAATGTAGCTAGCTACTTATATTCCAATCAATTGAATAATTACACAGTCCACGTGGCACTGTACCAACTGCACTAATGATGAATCTACAGCTCATTTACAACGAATAATGATTCAGATGAAGGACTACTTCCTCATCATTAAACACTTTTTAGGTCTCTTTGTTACGATCACCATATGCAGAATATGTTGTATGTACCGGTACTGTATGTAGCACTTCAATGGAAATATCAAATACAAGCAGGATTGCCATCTCAGCTCATTGCATCACTGTCTGTTAGGAATATGAAATATCTTTGGCTCGTTGCTATTTTAACAAATCAGTTAAGAACTTTTTTAATAGTATTAGTTTGGGAGGTATAGTATGAGTTTGGAAGGTAACAACATACTCTTTTTAAAACTAAATGACAATACTGTAAACCTAGTCAGGTGTCACCCGACCATATTTCTTGAAACCTTGATGTTTTTGGGGTGTATACTATTTCACCTTATACATGTAGACACACAATCACCATAGTGTGAGTGTAGTTATTATACATGTTCATTATTGATATGTACTACAATCTAAATCTAAATATTTCTGACAGTTTCATAAGGAATAACTATAACATTACTATTAACAAAATAAAAAGTAATGAAGTGGCTAAACAGATATCTGTCTTATATCGTCTCTATTCCGTAGTGATTATATAAGTTAAGTCACTATATTGTTTCAACATAATAGTTACATAATCTGTAAGTTTTTGCTTTCTAATAACATTTTACTAGAATGATCCAAATACAGAAATATTATTTACGTATTTTTTTCAATCCCACTTCCCCGCTATTCTTCACTGAGGAGGTCCATTCCCAAATGACTGTTTTTATTTTATATTTAACAACAGAAATGGAAATGACAGGAAATTTTATGCTTTCTGTTTGGACTTTTGGATTCGTTGTACCTCAGTATGTATATTGCAAGGAAAAGCATACTATAGAAAACTTCAAAGAGTGCAAAGTGGCTGTTTAGTTGGAAAGTGGGCGGAGAAATGAGTGAAGCAGAAAAGGAGTCTCAGATTCAAAGAAAGAATATTTTATGACTTGTGAAATATGACATAAAATATACTATGTACAGTATACAAGAATTTGTAGAGTGCGAACGCGCGAACCTGTTGCAAATGACATTTGAAGTAATTGCAGTACGTATATAACACACTTCCACTCAGGTACAATAATTACACATACGCTGTATACCAGGAACTCTTGGGAAAGTCCTGATTTTGACATTGGAGTTCTAAAGATAAGCCAAATTTTCTGCTGCTATTTTTGAAGTAATCAAAATTTAAAGCTATAAGTCTAGTCCAAAGTTATGACATGTTGTGTGATATGATCACTACAATTTGTAGCATTATTTAGCTGTATTTATAGATTGTACAACTAAATATTCTCAGATCTCCCAGCATCTATGCAAGGCCACCAAGCCTAATCAAACAATTAATATAGTTCTATACACACACCAAACGCTGTTGTTCAGCTGCTCTCAGTTATACTTTAGCAAAAAAAACAGATAAAGTTTTTATTTGCTTCGTATCTGTATAGTGACAACCCTAACTGTGTAGTCCGGTTGTATATTGTGGATAACAGAGTGCGATCGCCTATATAGGATCAATATGAAACACATGGGACTCAGTTGTAATCTCTCTGAACCAGAGTTAGCTTTTAAGGGAATTCATTGATCTCTTCAATTAGTAATACATTAGAGTCACTCTGTGGAAAGTTCAGCCTCTCAGTAATCTTGTTTGTGACTACCTATATATTGTTCGATACTATTACAGCTGAACTGAAATGCAAACTCTCGTATGCTTTGGAGAATTACAATGTTACAATGGTTATTAAATTTGGGAATTATTATATGAGAGGTTTTTGTAACATTTGTAATGTAACTTACGAGTTAGTTATTAAAGTTAGGAATAATAGTATTATTAGCGGAATTATTATTCAACTGAAATCTGATACACTTTTCTATATCTCGAAATATTTATATTTTACATTTATGTTTTACTAATTGTTGTTCCTGATATTGACGTATAAGGGATCACCGAGAAAAGTTTCTAAATAGTTTCAGTATAGGTTAGTGAAGTGTAAAAAAAAATAAGAGAGACACGGTCGTAGATTTGAAATTCATCACTGAAACTTAACATTGGATATTCGAAATATTATTGTAATTTCAGTTGAAAAAAATCTAAAAAAAAAATGCTCGTATAACTACACAGAGTGGAAAGATGAAAAGCAAACATGTAAGAGTGATTATTGTGAAGTTGGTGATGAATTATCTGGAGTTCAAAATGCCTCACTAATTTGATACTTCTAAAAATGGCCACCTGAAAAGTAATAATGTCACTGTAAATTATAAAATCAAACTGCTAGTAATGAGAGCAAAGAAGTTTAATGACTATGGTCATGATTCCCATGAAGTTTAATAGAATATTTTGTAAGGAGTATTTCGACCTCTCGTATGTTGTGATTTACTGATTTATTGATATCAGTTATTAAATAGTTTTTTTTTTTTTTCACTTTTACAACTATCCAATAAAACTTACCAATTGCATAAATATAATGAGAGGAATTTACATCCAGTATCATTCATAATTATGGTTCACCGATTTCTAAAATAAATATAAGATTTTTAGTAAGACTAGACTTGTACATCAGCGCCGGTGTATCCTCATTGATATAAAATAAATTGACATAATTATATGTATTCTTTTTTAAATTTTGAGATATCTTTTCAATTCATAATAATTATACAATTTTCTTTATGAACGTATTATAATGCATCGTTAACTGTGTAACGTTTTGCAATAAATACGCATACAGTATATACTGTATACCTTCTATACACTAAGCCTATACAATATACTATTATTATAACTTACTTAGCAAGAAGTAATATTGTATCTAACTCAATAAAAATTCCCATATATGCTTTATATAGGTCTACATATTTCATTAATTCCATTGTGACTGCCAACTGTAAGGGAGTTTATAAAATAATATCGTTAGGATTATTAAATTTCCAGAAACATCTTTTCAGTGTAAAATAAAATGCATATGGATTAACAATTTCATCTTAAAAATATTAAAAATTGGAAAGCATCATATACGCAGAAAATTTAATCTATTTAAAGTTGTATTGTCATGTTTTTAAAATTCTTAAAAAAATCGAAGGGAATTGAAATTTATTCAAATAAAAGATGTGCAAATGAGAAGTATAAAGCGGTCACATATGAATCCATATAATAATATTGCTGACATGTATAATAGTCGAGGTGCTAAGCATATTAATACTGCAAATTGTGATAAGAAGATTTCCTTTGGCAGAAATGTAGTTTATAGCCATATAATGAAAATAAGAAGGGGAGGCATTTTCAAAAGTGATCTGAATCCAAGATGGCGGCTATAATTCAAAATGGCTGCCATTTTTTTAGATATTCTTATATACATCACATTAAAAAGTGTTTGGTATCAATTACTATGTTTTAGAGGTCAAGGAATTCGTTTTTTCATATTAAAATACTCTAAAATTTAATATACGAGGGTTTACCGAAGTTTTTAGCTTCTTCTAAACAAAAGATAAGCCGAAGTGCCGAAATTTCGAGAAGTCTCATTGAAAGTCATTTGGTTTCTATTTATATATTTCTGAGATCAAGGATTTCATTTTTCATGTTAAAAATACTCTGAAAATTAATATACGAGGGTATACAGAAAGTTTTTAACTTCTCCCAAACGAAAAATAAATCACCAGTTGAGGTGCTACAGAGCAAAAATCATTAAATACTACAAATTATGATAAGAAGATTTCCTCTGGCAGGAATATAGTTTATAGCCATACAATGAAAATAAGATGGGGAGGCATCTTCAAAAGTGATCTGAATCCAATATGGCGGCTGAAATTCAAAATGGCTGCCACATTTTGTGATTTTCACATAGTCACCGTATTAAAAGGTGCTTGGTGTTGATTTATATGTTTTTGAGGTCAAGGATTCCATTTTTCATGTTAAAACTATGTTAAAAATTGAAACAGATAATCTTTGTATTCAAATACTGTACTCAGTAAGGTGAAAGAAAAACAAAATCACTTGTCCTCTTTAACAAAATATGTATTTATTGACTTTTGTAATTATAATTCTGAATAACATTACCAAACTTGAACATTGCTCTTTAAAATTATTTCTAATAAACAATTCTTTTTCAGAGACTGAATCTTTTTGAAAATATATATATTTTTTAAATTTTAACAAACACAATGGTCTTTAAAATTAGCGCTAATACAACATTTCTTTTACAACATCCATTTTTGAAAACAATTTGTTAAGAAATTACATAGATTTTAATACACACATTGCAGTTTAAAATTATTGCTAATAAACTTTACAGACTGAACCTTACACACAGTTTTTTTTATATAAAAATGACATTTAGACTCATCACTTTTCACACTCGTTCTTACAATTGCATAAAAGTGTGCAAGACAAGC
>JAQIWE010001027.1:0-17678 GCA_034698565.1 Campodea plusiochaeta
ATTGAATACTGTGATGGAATGCTGAGTTTAATAATTACAAACATCCTCAACACAGTATTCAATACAACAATACTTCAAATAGATGACTTGAAGAGTATAGCTGAAATGAAAACACAATTAAATTAACTCACCAGCATTATTTGAAGTCTGATGACTTTATTGGTTTATCAGGAGGCTGCTTTAGGCCACATAGGGAAAAGCTGCCGGTAAATATTCTAACTGAAAAGTGTCACTACCTTATTTTGCTAACTTTTACACAAGATTATAAGTAATTTTTATTGCTGTAATATGTGCAGTTTTCGCTATTAGTTCTTTGTAATGAAATATAACCCTTAATTATGCTGATTTTATTATATAATTACAATTGATTCATATTGGTTTACTATATATAATAATATCAACATAATAAAATTGCTTCCGAATAAAATACTGTTATATTATTATTATTAAAATGTAATTATGTCAAAACTAAGCTATTGAGACATCTACTGGCAGGTTCAGGAACTTGTAGTAGTGCCGGGAGATCTACCTGTTGTCAATATATTTTTTTTAATGGAATTCTTATTTTTTTTTTGTAAATATAGAAAATATAATTATAATGAACTACTGTTGAAAAAAAAATACATTCCTTTAACAAGTTGGATTATAGTTTAATATAATTATTGATTAATAATGAGATGAAATATTTTAATTTACGATTTTTATAAAAATGATTCCACCTAAAATTTAATATTCATACTTCATTGGGAGCTCATTTTATTAATTATGTAAGTATATTTAGATTTTACATTTTATGCAAAGTTTATAATCTGCTAGATATGCTGGTCGCCATGTATAGTTCAAATTATTTTCTTATAATCTTATACACCTTAGAACATTTTTCTGTAAAACTGTAAAGAGACAGTAAATGCAAATACCAAATTTATAATAATTTATTTTAATAAAAGATATTTTTATTTTGACAGTTTAGTTCTGAATATATAATTACCTCAACAGGGACATTTCTCTATTATTATATAATAATTATAACTCTCATAACTGGTTGCTTATTCTATTCTAAAATCTACTTTTGATATGAAATTAGCTTACAATAAAACATTTATTTAGATAATTATAAGTTTAATAATTCTATAATTGTTCTGGAATTATTTTACAAAGGTAAGAAATAACGAGCACATTAAAAAAAGATATTTCTATTTAAATGTACATTTTATACAAAAAACTAATAATGAATACAGTCAATATAATAACCAAAAACAATCTTCTTACGTTTCAAAAAGTGGTTTACGAAAGTTTTAATAATGCTTGTTATTGTAAAGCTTTACAACACAGAAATAATATTTTCTTATACACTAACCTCCTATAATAGAGATTAGTGTTATAAGTGTCAAAATACATAAACGTTCGACTGTGTTGAAAATCTCAAAGTGGCACTTGCACTGTTAAGCACATTTAATTATACATATCATTTAGAGCAAACAATTAACAATACTACGATTTGAAAGAATAAAATAAGTAAATATATTTAATATATGATATAGAAGTTGTTATCTTGTTAAATAGCCATACAATACATTGCAGTTCTTTTAGCGTGCCTATTTATCTCAAAATCAAAATTTGTTTTCACCAAATATGGCAAATACATGTCGTATATTATCGAAGTTGTGTTGAAAATCATTTAAAGCATTTACTAACCTGTTAAAATAGGCAAATTTTCCTGAAAACTCAGCAACCATTTTCTGCATGAGTTTGGCTGCTATCAAATATGCTCGCAAATATATTAAAATTTGTATAAAAAAATGTCGATATTTAAATGCTCGGGCTAACCCTCTCTGCTGGTTGCTGTGTTTTATGCACTGTACCTTATTAACTAATATTTTGTGTCCACTCAATTTGCAAATTGAAAAACCACCAATCTTCAGCAATTTTTATAAGTGTCTTTCCTTTTTTAACACAAGAATATATAGATAAATATTTTCAAAATTTCGTTTAAATTGTCAGACCCCCCCATCGGACACACACTGACCCCATGTTGGACACGACGCTGGCGTCACCACTGATTGTATATTAGATGAGCTAGCATGTTATTGCGTAATCATCAAATAAACAATAATTAAATCAAATAAACAATAAACACAAACTGTAAAACATAAAGTATAGGAAACATTTTCTTCTCGCATAATTTTCATACCTCGATTTATACTGTCTTCCTCAATATTTCGTCGATATTATGTGCACTAGACAGATTGGGTTTGCAACTTGATATGGCCTCTGGCTAACTCGAAACAATGTTATACAAAGTACATATATAGTATAATACGAATATAAAAATACATCAATTTTGATTAACATTTTCTGTGAGATATAAACTCCTCTACGTTGGGAAAGTCAAGTGGCGTAAGAAAGATTTGGAGGATAAAGCAGACAGCCAGGGGACAATTTAGACATAACAATCATTTGGAAACTTTTGGAAAATAATCCAGGCATACTATACTTACATCATTATGGCTATACATCAAGTATACAGTTTGGAAGATAACATTTTTGAGCATCTGCTCAGATCTTGTTGCATATACTTAATTATATAATTTGTATTTTTTACTTGCAGCGTTACAATAGTTATCAGATGTATCTTGAATTAAAATTAAATTGTAGTTTATTTGTAGAAATGTGTTATCCCATCTACCTATACAGTTTAATATTGACACCGCAGGAACTGTGAATAACCAAACATGTAATACAGAACTAATTAGTTACAACTTACAAGGAATTAACTAAGGAAAGTTTTTTATGATATACATGCACTGTAAAAAAGTAATGATAATATGTACAATATTCTTATTGTTTCGCAAAAAAAAAAAAAAAAAAGCATTATTGACAATTGAATTAAGATAACTTATTATATATAAAAATATAAATATTAGCGAACAAAGGAAATAAGTTCTTCATATATTGATAGAAATGAAAAGCCGAATTACGTAATAAACGCTCTGTGCTTTTTACTCTGATGTGCATTTTACTCTGTGCTTATTACTTGCTGTTCTGTATTTAAAATAATAACATCTAATTGCAGTTATATGTACCCCTGTTGATGAATTGTTTAATTTGAAAAATGTTGGGTAATGTCCCATAATATACAGAGTGCTTATTACGGAATTCGGCTTTTCATTTCTATCAGTATACAATATTCCGTACACTTCTTCATATATAAAAATCTGTTCTATTATTTACATTGCATCTATATAGTGTATAGTGCTAAATAATAGTCTGTGAATCTATACAAGTATACAGTACATTGCGACTGTAATTTCTTCTCAAAATATGTTGAAGCTTTGTTAAACAGACCACTTGTTTCCGATGTTATGTCTGAAGAGCTGAAGGTTGACGAGTCTTCACGAAAACTTAAAATTTTATAATATGTATGCAGTGATCAAGAAATCATTTTTATATTTTAAAATATTTGCCTGTAAAAAAACTGAAATTGACTATTATCACTCAAACAGAAACCCTTTTCGAAATTTTTTTTTGCGTTACTACGCTATTAGTATATAATCTATATAATTCTTTAAATAAATGGAAGTGGTAACCTCGTCTAGTAGATTCATTCAACACTATTACAAACACGGTTTCAATAACTTTTTGATGGGATATTTATGCTATTTACTTATTTTCTACTTTGCTGGCATCAGGAAACATTTATAAATTAGTTACTTTCAGCACATTTATTTTAATTTCGGATATTATACTGACACAAAAAATTGATATTTTCATACTTTATTGTCATTATATAAAATGGAATATTCGTGTCAAAAAGAAACTGTACTTTTCCTATACCACCATTATACTTTTATACTGTAGAGGAATGTATTTTATTATGAACTCTTACTAAGTATATATAATTATAATAGCAGGAAACGATCACTTCCTGCTAATTTTAACTAATACCTGCAACATTTTCCATTCGTTTTTTTTTCATGTTCTTTTCAGAATAATAATACGATCAAAGAATTATCAGATTTGAAATATCAATCAAAATAATTTAAGAAAAATTGAACATCGGAAAATGGATTTTTATGGATGTTATTTCTTTCCAAATTCAAAATAATAATGATTAGTTTTCTATAGTCTGAGAGTTCATCCAGGCAATATGTTGAGGCCTGTATGAAAATTCAATAGACAATGTACTATTTTACAGTGAAAATCATCAAATTTTATGACGTAATTCCACGTACGTCAGAGTTTCAGTGTCTAAAAGCATAAATAAGTCTTTTATAAAAAGTATACTGTAAAGTAAGTCTTTATATTACGAGACAGGGGAAGAAGAGGCTTAACACAGAAGGGGAATAGTGTTTTACCTTTCTTTGACTAGTAAAATAAACTATAGCTTCAGAATAAATGCCGAAATATTGTCTTTAATAACAATATCCTTTTTAATATACTAATAACATGACTCATTCTCTGCTAGAAAATGCAATATTATTCTTACGAACTTCCTAAGTATTCTGAATGAGGTACCCTTTCGACTTTATTTTAAAATACTTAATGCGACGTTTTTGATGGTACTAGAAATGATTTAAAGTCATGATAGAAATGATGTAATTTAATACTAAAATAATAAAATCATAAAGTGGAAGTATAATCACTAAGACATGACTGCTTCTACGGGAAAATAACAGTATAGTCACTTAACTTAAAACTATGCTGTGATATAAGCTAATATTGACCATGGTCACTCATTACAAAAAATGTACTATTGTTGCAAAGCATGAAGGTTTGCAAATCTGTAACTGGTGCCTCTTTTTTTTTTCATTAATACCCTGTCTATTATACTCTGTGTGAATCAGACAGAATGAAATTAAAAATATCCTGTTATTTGTGTATGTGGTTACTATGTGAAACGTTATGTATTATGTACGTATGATTACGTACAGTATATACAATCCCAATTCACATAACCGTGTTTAGCTTTATATACGACACTTTATGTAATATTGGAACAAACAATTTACATGTTCACATTGTTTTGGTATTTACCCCATTTTCATTTAACACAAGCCGGATGTTCATGTAATTATTGTATAGGCAATTCGAAGTAATGGTGAAGCTCTATTAAATAACAATAGTAACCGTTCACAGAGAAAAATGCTCTTTTGTTTTTCTTAAAACAGTTTTGTTTTGCTCATTTCAAAAATATTACTGTTTTTTCTCTCTTCATTTTTCTACCTTTCTTAGGACTGCCCTTAATAAAATCTCCTACCTAAAACTCAAAATGAAGTATTCCAAAATCACATTGCTAGGATACTTTGTACAATGTTTCATGTACGTGACATATATACTCTACAAAGTACATTATAATTAAAAACAAAGTAACTCTGAACATTTGCCATTTCAAAAATTATATTAATTATAACATAGCCGAACTACAGTAGACGAGAATGAAAGTGATTTAGTTTACAGACTTTCCTTGAGGGTTAGAAAACCACGTGTACTTTTACAGTATATGAAACTGCCAATGTTCGAGGATAAATTTCTACATTTTGGAAATATAAATATATATTTATCATACTATTGCCTGCAGTGAGTTGCAAGGAATAGAATTTTCTATCAATATCGATTGTATTACCGTTATTATATTAGCTTATTTAACTGGAGTAATAAGTAAACCACACAGAGAAATTTCAAAATTCCGCTTTTTCTTGGTGTAAAAAATATTAATGATTTATTCCCTTTTGCTCTAAGGACTGGGCAGTATCTGCTGTCTGTTGCAAACTGCATCAGACGCAGTCTATCCGTCGGCTGTCTGACAAATTCTTCTTTATAAATCGTCTTTTATGCACTTACGCAATATTATGCTATATAAATTATATATACCTTATAAATCGAAACTGTACACCCAATGTTAGAAAACTGGTTTTTAACAACAGGGTACACAGACCAGGGTCGTCGCTACAGGTGGGCTGGGGTGGGCCCAGGCGCACTCAAAATATGCTGTGCCAATGTTCTATAACAAAAATACTTCGAATTTTACCATTTTATTAAAAAAATGTTAAAAAGAGATAAAGTGTAGTATACTTTGATTATTTGTTGACTTATGGGGAAAAGGAGAATTTGTGTATGATCCAATGTTATTCTTATGACGTTATTGCTCATTATACTCTTTGATCCACAGCTCAAGAAATATTCAAAGCAATGCATAGTTTTGAATCAAAAGAGAGGGAAATCGCGCTTTGGGCAAAATTTGATATTGTATTAATTAGTCAGCTATACAAAATCTTAAGGACCTATTCTCGTTAGTATATAGTTTGACAGCTTAAGCTCCCTAAAAAAGGGTGGACAATAGAGTCACCGCTGTTTACCATTGTAAACAAAACTTTCTCCTGTCAAAATTGTCAATTTTCTAAAGTGCAATAGGTCCTTAAGATTTTGTATAGGGTATAACTGTTATCATGTCACCTGGAAATAAACTAAAAGAACTTCTTAAAAATAATAACATTATTAACGTTTTACTGTAAAAATAAATTACGAAAGTTGGGAAATTTAAAGTGCCCACCTTTTTTACGGTGGTCTGGGCCCGTGCCCACCCAAACGAAAATGTCTGGCTACGGCCCTGACACAGACTATCTCAATTACCATTTGAGTTTCTTTAATAATATCACTTAAGCAAAGAAACTTTCTTGTTAACCTCTCGATCTATTCTTCTATTGTATCAATAATATATGAATTAAAACTTTTTCCATCTTGTTTGAAGGATTTAAAATACGCTATAGCTACCCCCCCCCCCCCCCTCACTTATTTCAGTAGTTGTTGAATATTGCTTCATACTGCTATAGGAAGAGATATGGATCCTGTTTACTCTATACAAAATAAGCAAACACTTTGAAAATTCTGTTTGTAAAGAAATAAAAGATTTCTAACAGAAGTATTTTACTGAAGAGTAAACACGAAAAGAGTCTGTGTCTGACAGTGTAGTACTTAGCAAAAAGTGAAAATGCATTTACAAAATGGAAGTTCTCATCAAGTTGTACATTTGTTTGTCATCAGCACTACTATTGATATTGATTCATATACGGTACCTTAATTTTTCAGAAAAGTATCGGAACTGGAATCACTAAAACAATAATAATAACATTGGGAAACTGAACTGAAAAATTCTCCTCAATATTATTAATATAATTATTGTTATCAGTAACTTAAGACACCGAGGTATTTCTAAATCAAATTCCATCATAAAATTCTCATTTCTCAAGCTGAATTGAATGAACATGGAAGATAGAGTTACCCACTCACTCAGGGGTGACACTAGGGGAGGGCGGGTCAAAGGGTGCAAGTGCACCCCCGTTGGACATGACCTGGACACGGTCTGTCGGACATAGAATATCTTTTTTTACCCTCAAAACTCACTTTTCAGTGATGGAAAATAAAAAATTTCGCGCTCGGGCCACCGGCTACGCCAGTGCGATGATGTACAAAAGTTGTTAAATGGCCGGTATATAATTAAATTTTGTTTTCTACGTCGCAATGGCTATATTAAGACTTGACTTTCAACGGATATCACCAAATATAGCAAATAAAGAATATTATATTTTATGAAAGTTGTGTTCAAAATCATGCGCTACTTTCCTGTTAAAATATGAATTTTTTTCTTAAAACTCAACAACTATTTTCTGTATATAAATTTAGCCCTTGCGTTCAAGTCTACCAGCAAATGCAAAAAATTGTAAATATTTCAACACTCGTTATTACCCTCGCTGGTTGCTGTGCTTTTTATATTAACTAATATTTTGTGTCCACTCAATTTGAAAATTCAAAAACCAACAGCTTTTTCAGCAATTTTTTATAAGTGGTAACTATTTTATTTAGAGACACGAAAATAAAGATTTTTTTTTCTTTCAAAAAATTTCGTTTAAATTGTCAGACCCCCCCTTCACAAAATCCATATAATTTTGTTTTCTACAACATTTCATATTCATTTAGTATTACAAAATGACGTATTATACATAAAGGGTAAATCTGTTATTACAACGTATAGAGCTCTCTACAACTTCAGAATATTGTAACATATATCTCTTTTATGTTTTCGAATGGTTTGATTGACAGACCGTCAGATTAATGTCAGCTTAATAGTAACACCTATATAATTATGGATATTGTTTTACACTGGTTCTGCTGTTCACTTTTTTGAAATCAAAGACCAACATTATGTGTTTCTTTTCGTTTACTTTTTAAACCTTAAAAACACTGTGCCTCTTTTTCTAGTCGCTTTACACAAACTATCATTTTTTTCTTTTTCCATCAGCAGCAGTCATTCAGTTTTATTTTATTTGTAAGGTCGTAGCGGACGTATTACGACTTAAATTACCATAAAACGATACCTTTTCGGGAGGAAAACAAGAAAATCCTCAACGTGTCTTTTGTTTCGTCTTTTTATCCTCATTATTTTAGAAAATATGGAGTTCTAAAAAAGGGTTCCACTTTTTTGAGCCACCCTGCACACTACAATAATATATCAGTGGTAAAATAATAAAGTGCAGGGCCTGACCATTAAGTTTCAGAACTATAAATCGAAACACAGAAATCTAATATTAGACTTTCAGAGGTCGTGTAGACTCTTACAAACCTATCTTGTAAGTTTCGTACATCGTTACCAGAAGACATTTGAAAATCGGAAGTTTTATAATTCAGTCACAAAAACACACTCATATCAATCAAAAGACAATCACCAATGTGTTACTGCGAACTTCTAATTTCTGAACAAATTGTGAAATATGGCAAGTGAATTTTTTCAGATATTTCCTAAAGTTTATGAAGAATATTTTAAACCTATTTCAGTGTTTCTGAATGTCATAAAATAAAGCTGGAAGGCCGTTGAAAATGACGAATGCTCAGAAGTTCCTCCATATGAAAATGGTACAAAATGATACTCAGAAATAGGCCAATTTTTGGGAAGAAGAACTGCTCAATTTGTATTCGAGTGGTGCCTGAAGTGGTGAATATTGATGAACAAAGTTTTATGACATTTTGCCTTAAGATAAAAATATTTATGTAAAATGATTCTAAAGGTTCTCACTCCGGACTAAAAAGATATCAAAATGGAACTTTTGCAGACATTTTGCGGTATTCAAAGTAGATTAAAACCATTTTAAAGGGCGTCCTTTTTTTTTGCACAAAATCGTTCTTAATAAAATTTCATTATTTTTTTCTATTGTCAACGGTTTTTTTGTCTTTCATCTGTACTATTTCTTCTTTGTAAATAGTTTTTATGACAGAGCTTTAAAACATCTCATTTTCAAATGTCGTTTGCAAATGACGTAATCAACCGAGGACAATGAAACTTGCACTATATGTGTGGAAGAGTCTTATACCAATATTAGATTACTCTCTTTCGATTTAAGATTTTTTTTTTCATTTCAGAAGAAGAGTCCTGGAGTTTAATTGTCAAACAGTGTACAGTATAATTATGTTAGAAGATTTAAATCTAAGGAGATTTTAATAAGAAGACTGCACTGGATATCAAGTTAAAGGAAATAGTATTATCATTTAGAGCATTTATCAACGTTATTATTAAAAAGAAAACTTCTATAATAAGAGAAAAATAGTTTTTGCTTAATTAATACCAAATTACATTGTAAGTGTTATAGCCAATATAATATATATATACGATGACTACGGGGTAACATTGCTGACATAGGTAATTGAACAAATTTTCCAATATCTTTTTTTTTTATTTCAAGTCTGTTTCTTCAGAACATAAGGAGAAATTATATTTGAAAAACTGATACAAAGTTTTGTTATATCAGCACTCAATATATTTGTAACAACATACAAGTTTGCAATCTACTAAACTAAATAAATATTGGCAATGGATGAAAATAAAATAAAGAACTTCTCAAGTTTAATGAATAGAATTTTCAGAAAGATCTCCTATGATTGAATGAAAATATAAATTATAAGTATTGTAAAGATGATTCAAACACAAAAGTCGTTTAAGATCTTGAAAACAATACAACACAATGCACAATGTTAATATTTAGATGGTTTTACCTCTAGCGGTTGACACAACAATAAATACACAAATAAAAATTTGGGCAAATGTTGGAATCGAACCCGACGCCTAGAACTCCTTTGCCAGTAATATTATTATCGATTGTTTTGTCATATTTTTACTGTTCTTCAATATATTAATCATATTATGTAAAAGAAGGAAATGTTTGAAATAAAATATTTACAGTTTTATTTACTATACTTTCATATCTATTTCCTCTTATCATTCCATTTTCGTAATATAAATAAAAGAAGTTGTATGCCTTCAATAACGTTACAGATATTTCAGTAGAAATGGTAATTGGACGTTTGAATATTGGTATTTGTTTCATCTTCATCACAAAAAAGTTATAGATGCACTAGAATTGCCATACCACATTTGAGAAATATAAGGATTTCGGTAATAAGACGTTCATCATGTAAATGGTTGTAATATACCAGAAATTGCCATTGCATACATTCTAGGATTCATTATTTACGTTCGTTAAGAAAAATATTATTTTGAGTAGAGTCATCTGAAATCTGGATATCTACATCTTACTCTGGATATCTACATCTTACTCTGGATATCTACATCTTACTAGCCTGATTTGAACACTTTTCTTTAGAAATATTTAAGTACTTCTAGATTTACTGTAATAATTATATTACTATATCTTTAAAGGTACTCTATTTCAAGAGATCAATAAGAACTAGTGCTAATTATAAAAATGATGTTTTGAAATATTGCTGAATGCAATGATTTAAAAATTCACATCGGCCAGGCGTAAAAACTGTGCGCTTGCAGCATTTTCTGTTTTTGGAGTACAGCTTTTCTTATAACCAATAATATCAATATAATGAGATATGACCTACGGAGAAGAGTTTGCTTATACTCTGAGCCAATGTAATTCCCAGAGTAATGTAGGCAAGAGGAGAATGATGTTCGAAATGGAAAGGTTTAATATTTCAACAGAATAAGAGTCATTTTTCTAAAATAAACCTGATTTCAGAATAATAGAAGATCAGTAAGTTATAACTTGGTTACAAACCTGTTTTGGTCACAATGAAGCATTATTTTGTAGTAAAAGAAAATTGGAACTATTATATGACATGAAATTTATTACAGAGTGATATGTTCACAATTCAAAATTGGATTGTTTTTCGTTCGTAAAATTCAATGCCCTTTGTAAACTTAAAATGAATGATATTCAATAACTTCAATATAGAGATCTCTTTATGTATTACAAGGATTTACAGACACGAATAAAAATATAAACGGTTTATAATTATTGTGTGAAGTTATATGATATTGCTGAAGAGAGTTCTCTTGTACTCATGTAAAGTATATAAATAGTTGAAATTGTAACCATGGTAGCTCTTGAGAAATGGAATTGTACCTGCTAATGTTAGTATATAGACTCCTGCTTTCATCATGATACCATAAAGTACTATTTATGGAAGGTTAACACCCTTAGAAACGTCTCATTGTATTAGACTCTATTATACTTACTAACACATGGAACGCCGGTTATTGTGTAAGATTATACGTATAGCTTACTCATTAATGGAAATGATTAATTATGGTTTTAAGGTATAAGGTTACAGAAAACTAATTGGAGGATAAAAAGAGTATTTGGTACAGAAAACAAGCAAATTCAGTACACCACTTTCTCAAACAACTAGGACATCATATTTTACAAAATTAATTCAAGCATTTTTAGAATATGAAAGATTTTATAAGCCCAAAAACATTCTGTGGTTATGCACAAGTTTAGTAAAAAAAAGAAGAAGAAGAAAGAAAGCTGAATACTCTTTTTTTAAGAATTATATTAAGAGGTTTCAACTATGTATTATATCAACGACTGTTTAAAAAGTAATTTTGTTGAAAATTCGCTCTCATAATTTTCAAATGCATTCAAAATTTATTTCTCTCGATTGTTGCGAAACACTTATTTTTGAAAAAAAAAATATTCATATGGCAACCTTAAAAAGTAAGAGACAAGAAGAGAGACAAATATTATAGAAATATTTCTTTAATAAGTTATATGGAAATTATTATCATCATAGGTATCGTATACATATTTTTTCTAGTTACATCAGCTTTATTGGCAATATGAATGAAATATAATGATTGTTGATAATCAAATATACATAGAGAATGTAACTGATATGGTTGTTTGGAAAACTCTACAGTTTGAACATCAAAGAGAGTTAACATCGGTTTCAATTTCAGTGATACAGGAACGCTAGCCATAGAAAGTAGAAATTTTCTTAAATGCGCAAAAAAAAAAAAAAAAAAATCTAATAGTACCTGTATCTTTGTGAAAAAAAAACTCGTCAAGTTGTGTCTCAATGATTCTTCGATGTCTATTACATTAAACATTCCAAGGAGGTATATTATAATATTGTCCTATTTTTATGTTAACACTCATTTTATCATATTATTTTCTTTTCTTTTTTACTATTATGTTTTTATACAGGTATCTAACCATTATACGTATAAATGTTACATTTTAAGTGTCCAAACAAAGTTATATTTCTCTCTCTCTCTCTCTCTTACTTTCTCTATGAGTCATGTTATATTTTGTTTGTCGACCTTACATAAATTACTATTTAATTGTTCTGTTATAGACAATCATGTATCTGTTATTCATATAGATATATAATTTTACTTATACTATTCAGTCCACCTCTGTAATTGGTTATAACTGTACCGTAAGGAAGGACAATAAACTGAATTTGAACTCGTGAATGAGAGATCAGAAGATTTTTATAATAAAATAATCAGAATCTGAGGACAATTTTGAGGGTGGAAATTACGTTTTTTTAAAAGAATTGTGTAGAAAGAGGAGGAACAGTTCCGCCTTTGCTCCATCCTTAGGGCGCTAATGTTTGTCCATATCATTATACTGCATAAATTATATTATTCTACATACCTTCGTTATTTATTTATACTTTGTCTCAACGCTATCAATAGAGTTTTGGAATGATCTTGTTCACTCCGAGATTCGAAAGTATATGATCATAGAATAGTCTAATATTATAAAATATACTTCGACTATATTTTCTACTTACATAATTTACATCTCTGCATTGAATATGAGTATAACGAAAACTTAAATTCAAAAGCGAAAGGTTTAATATCTTCTTTGACTTTATGTACAGCATTCTTATAAGAGTTACAGTTTTGAAATAAACTTTTTTATTATTAGTAATTTATTACTTTCAATTTTACATGCAGCTGAGTATATCTTATATTACTGAGCAAATGCAGAATTCATCGTACCATCGGGATTTGCTGTTTGGAAAGGCTTTTTACTGATCATTATACTGAGGGGGATTTTATCAGAAACCACATCAAACGAATAATCATGAAATTATAATTTCTCAAGGAATATTATATGAGAATAAATTGACAATTGAGACGGATAGACGAAAAATAAGGCAGATCACAACAAACATTTTGCATATAATTATCACCAAATGTGAATCTCGCACATATTGTATACTTTACGAAAAGTACGGTCATAATAATAGAACGAAAAAGAAAGAAAGAAAGAAAAGTACGATATTTATTCGATCAATATAATTTATTATATTTTGACAATCAATTATATGAATATTGTGAAATATTTTAATTGTATTTAATATTTGCGACATCATAATTTGTGTGATTATTATTATTAGACATATTATAATTATCATGCATATTAACCAACTATACCTGCATCGTTTATTCATTTTAATTTGTTTTAATTCAGATATAAACTTATTTTACAGGACAAAAAAATCCTGCGAATAAATATCCTGATCCTTATATAAATCTTGGCACAGAAAGAGTTATTGTAGGTATAACTACCAGGATAGTTTTTATAATATTCTATATGAATCGATATTTCAGTGTTTCTAAAGTGTCTAATGTTTCAATTTTATCGAATCTTGTTGCTGTCATCTAGCAGAAATATTATATTATTGCATTCAAATTTTCAATTAGCTTAATAGTAGCTCTTTTGTTAAGAATATGTTTACTGAAAAGGTAACTCATATAATATAAATTATTATTATTATTATTATTTTGTAGTGCTGTGATCGATGTATTTCCTTTCGAAAAAAAGAAATGACAAGATATCTATAGCTCTTTGTTCGCCTTGCATTCATAAACGATCATTTTACCTCCAAAGGCAAACGTCAGTAATGTCCCCTTCATTAATAATATTGCGACAAATGCGAACTGTTGGAACCCTTATACAGTTATAAAAGTATTAATGATTTTTCTTGAAATTTTTTATTCAATTTATGAGTATTACGACATTTTAAATAAATTTTCCGCATGATGTTGGCTACTTATAATAAAAGTAATAAATTATAATATTGTTTTTATAATAAGAAAAATGAGAAATATTGGGACTATAGTAAATACTATTAATTTTATTGTACCTGTTATTACTTTTGCGGTATGGCCGTATTAACTTCAGCTCTTCGTTATATTTTATTACGGAGCGATAAATTAAATTTAAAGTTATATTTCTTGGTACCGCGTACTTATGCAGATATGTATAGTCTATGTTTTCGCATTTTTCTCTCTCTGTCAGAATACTCAGAAAACCTGTAGGCTTTCAAACAGATGAAGTTAAAATATATATATACCGGTATTAAATAAATTTATTCTGTTTGAAATATTAACTGCACCGAATCTGTACCTTTCTATCACAGCTTTAGGGTAGTAGGGTTTTCCCCTATTTTCGTGAAATTTAACAATATTTGAACGTTAATGTTTTATACAAAACTCGTGATTTTTATAACATCGTCTAAAAATCCAATATAACCGAAAATAATAATTCATCAATCAAAATTATGGATTAGACCACTTCAAATTTGAATTTCAAATTCAAATTTTGAAGTGGCCTAATCCATAATTTTGAAGGTGAATTATTATAAAGAAAAGCCACGGAATCTCCGAAAATCTAATAATCAAATATGTTAGAGAGCAAGTGGGCCAACTTGCCCTAACCCATACCATTTCGCGATAGGCAGGTCAGTTTCGAATGTGCTTTCCCTCCTCTCCGCCAGACCGTTTTTTGCTCCCGTCCTTCGAAAGTGGAATGCATTCCTGCATTTCCCGCCCACTCACCACCCAACCCCCCACCCCTCCGTCTGCTTCCCGCCGTCTGGCGGTGAAATACAGGTGAAATATTGAAAGTGGAAAATAATATAGCGAAATCTCTAAATAGTATATTATCATTTAGCTTTACAGTTTAAATTGTGCTGTACATGAAAGGTTTATTCGTAATACGATAGTATGTTGCAAAAAACAAGAAGAATGTTTTTTTATTTGTAGATCAGCTGAATTTACCGAGCGCCAAATACGTCGGTGCATTTCGGATGCACTCGTTCTCTGTCGGAGAGATCTAGACCGTATTACCTTTGCCCTAGAGCACACCCGTTTCATTTCTGTCCAAAAATGTGTCATGGGAAAGCGATGAGTGATTTGAAAGGTGCCTGAAATCTCAAAGGTTAGTTTTTAATGTTTTCATAGTTGTTATAATATAGTTTAATATGTAACTTGTTATAGCCCGTACTTTCAACGCTGTGAATGAAAATATTACCTGATGTTTTCTAGGTTGTCTTACAGCTGTACGATGTTTATTATTTTGTCTGTTTTTTTCTTGTTATTTTTTTATGATAGCACAATAGACTATTAGACTACTATTATCATCTGATCCTCTATTGCAGTCAGGCTGCAGGGAATAACAATTGGAAATGGCGTAATTAAATTTTGATAAATTGCCAATTTTCAGTGTCTGAATGGAGGCTTTTACATGTTTTGAAAAACACTGAACATTACTAACATACTATGGTATTTTTTATTTCTTTTCTTGTTTTCTTTTCAATTTTCAGTAACTTTTGAATAACCTAGACATAGGGTACATCACATTTTATATGGAATTTTTAGAAAGTAGCCTACTGGCAAATTTCACAATCAGTCTATTAATTTAAATATCAAAGGTTATTTCACAGTTATAGGTTGCGAGTCGGGTCTTTACTAAAATATAGGACCACAAATGCAATCGGAAGCACAGAAATATTTAAACATATTCTATCTGAAAGGTAGGATATAGGTCTACAAAAATTTACATTAAGATAGAGCCACAAAATTTAATATTTTTATACGTCTCAAACATCTTAAACCAGTATTTTTTCCAGCGGGAAGCCATCTTTTCCAACACACATATCCTGTTTTACTTTCTTTGTCCTCTATTGTATTCACTTTCCCTAGAGACCAATAAGCTGTGTCGGAAAAGATGGCTTCGCGCTGGAAAAAATACGCCTTTAATGATATCACCTACTAAATTTAGCAGTGCACATAAAATAATTAACATAGAAAGGTACAAATAAATATGCAGATTGGCCTAAAAAATTTACTCCACTTTTCAAATCATAATTTTTTCGGGATAGGCTATATAGAAGCTACGGTAGAGCCTTGAAATATAAACTATATTAAAGTCCAATCAATTGGGCTCCACTATGTCATTTTTTTAATATACCTTCAACAGTAGTTGCTTTTCAGCCGTTTTGCTAAAAACATGTGCAAAAATCCCTGGATCGAAGAAAACAGATTTTTTTTTAAATAGGCGTATAAGTTTTCGAGTTTACTTTAGTATCATCCTGTGTTGATCGGATAGGTCAATTTCCATCGTCGGATAGGTCAATCTCCATTCTATGATAGGTTATCCATTCTCGGTTAGGTTTGATTTGGTCAGGTTAGGTTAGGTTCAGTTCTGAAAGTTCTTTTATAAACCCAGGATGATAGAAAAGTATCCCTAAGTTTTCTTGAAATAGGGAAAAAAATTGATCACAAAAGTTTGTGAAACTTCAAAATATTTTTCAAAATTACGAAAAAATTAAGTCACATTATAGGCCTAAACTTTGCCCACAATAAAAATTAAACTGCAATGAGTACCACAAGTATATTAATGCTTTTCAGCCTTTCACATAAACCAACAATAAGGTACATCAACAATAAGATACCTCACAGGTTTTAAGGGCTCTGGGCAGTACCGAGTTTCCGAAATATGAAATCGCAATAAAATTTTTATAAAAACAGACTGTAACCCTTATTACTAAATATTATATTTATCATACAATCAATCCTTATTACTTTACTGTATTTCAAGGTCAACAGTGACCTATGTGAAGGTAAAATGTTTTTTCTTTTTCGTAGTCTACTCATAACTTTGTCATTAATTGAGATATTTTTCTGTTAATTGATTGTTCTATGCCTGATAAATTTCTGCATAGAAAAATTAAACATGATTACAACAGCGCTTTGGAAAACCAATCATTAAAAATAATTGAAATTTCAGTTTAAGAGAAGCATAGAAATCTTCCATCCCCTTCAATTAGGGAAAGAATTAGACCTAAGTAAATATCTGCAATTTAGCCTTCTCACAATCAAAGGAATACGTATAATAGAAATCCCTATACTTGCTTCTAGGGGCAAGAGCTCTTAATAATAATAATTATAGTAACGAAATACTGCAACTTTTTTTTTTCATTCCTTTAAGGCCGTTCGGTATTTGGAGACAGGTATAGGGATTCCCATTATACGTAATTAATTCATTTCTCGAAGGCTATTGCAGATATTTACTTAATTC
>JAQIWE010001028.1:0-17677 GCA_034698565.1 Campodea plusiochaeta
AAAAATAATAATACCCCATTAACATTGTTATGAAGAATATGCAGAATCATAGCTAGTATTTTGTGTAAGGCTATATAGAACATCGAGCTGGACTGGAACTAAGAATCCCCTGTAAGTTATACCGTGTGCGTATACAATAGAAGCGCAATGATTGCCATCTAACCAAGGATACGATTCAGTAATTTATTACAGCTAGGAAATAAATTCAGTTTTTTTATTCAGAAACCTAATTCACCATTATCACCAATGTAGTTGTTTTATGCCAATAGTAATGTATTTTGTTGCAGTCGTACAGATTTCTATTATAATTAACTGGAAATAATGTTGTTAACATAATAATCACCTTTTCTACTTTTTGGAAAGGGAACCTATACACACAAGAAAAAAAGGGAAAGAAAACGAAACTACACATGTTTACTAATAACGTTACTTACAATTTATTTTGTGGAATATTAATAAAATTAAGCATCATTTTTGGAAAAATAAAGAATAACATATTTTCATACCATCAGAGTTCTTCTGTGTAAAAACAGTAATAAATCTAATAAATGACCTACATTTATGTCTAATAATAACTTCCTAAATTTAGTGACATTGCTGACAATTTCATCATCTATAATACTGTACACTAATAAAACTATTTCACGTCCACAAAAACCAGTAAGATAAAAATCATCAACAGCCACAAATAATCGTAATAGAAATTTAAAATATAGAGCATTAGTTTTAAGAAGTATGTCATGCAGAGGTGCTTATAAAACCCCTTTTACATATACAGTGCAATTTATGAAACTTCTCTTGAGAGAAACACACTATTAGGGAAAACGTAGGCATGTAAGCAGTTGCAAATATTTCCGGCTACAAGACCTTTACGTGCCGTTTTTATTAGTTTGCGTTTTGTCGAAGAAAACAGGCACACTATATATTGTATTTATAGCACACGAATGTATATTCAAGACAAAAAAATGTAGTCGATTTTGCACGAAAAATGTTCCACAAAGGTTGAAACAATTCGTATGTCGCCTACCTATGACACGCAATACCTTTCGTACTATTTATTTAAACTGAGCTGTCAGTAGAAAAAGAAAACAAGTCCATCAAAATGAGAATATTGAGTAATACAAACTCATGTGAATCCCTTACAAGGATGCCTTCTTGCTAATTTATAATTTATGTTTGCCTGACAAAGCTTAATTGGTTCAAGAGTCGCATATAATATATAGAAAGCATGTTTATTATATGAAGACGTTCGGATGAACGTACAATTTATGGATTGTAAAGTAGAAGGTGACTATTATTATGTTGATTTCCGATTTTTTTATTAATGAATATTTAAATAATGTGGGTGAATTGTTAAAAATGATGAGGGTAGTTTATTAAAATTAACAATAAAAACCAGAACAAATTATATTCTATCACAATGATAGCACGTAAAACTAGACATGTATGTTTTTTTTTAATTTATTACTTTTTTACATAAAATGATCGACCTCAGATTTCTAAATATTTAAGGGATTTTTTTTAAATTACACTTGAATATTTCGAGATGTATTATTTTTCGTCATTTATATATAATTATATAAAAATTATGATTAGGATAATATTGTATTAAATAGAGTTACCTATATCCAATAAGATATAAATACTTCCAAAAAAAAAATCATAAAAAATATTTTTAAATCAAAACTTCAACAAATTATAAATATACGGACATCGCGTATTCCACAATAATCTTCCATCTAAGCAAGTCTAATCATAATTCTGATAATTGTAATAATTACCAAACGTCTCCCATAAAGAACACAATAATATAAGAATGGAATGCTAAGCAATTATGTTAATTATAACGTCTAACATAATTAGGAGTAATCGTAATGTGTTGTACTAATCACACCACTTTTTTTTCTTTGTCGTATGAGATAACATCATTCTCTTATTGCTTTGAATAAAACACAACTACAGGGTGATCAGAAGGCAATGTTTCAGAGGAGGGACCTTTTCGTATTTATTTCTACTGTCTTGTTCTTCCAGTAGAAAGAAATTTGGGTATTCAGTGAAAGTTTACCTAAGAGCGAACTAGAAATAATTTTCATTTTTATTGAATCATTCTGAAATTTGAATGCATTAATTGAACACGTAATATTATTAATAATTAATTAAACAAGTATTTGAAGTTGTTGGATAAAATAAAGATTTTAAAAATGTTTGTTAAAAGAAGTAGTAGAAGGAAAAAAACTGATATGCTTTATGTATAAATTTTAAGTATTTACAGAATTTCGTTGGTTGGTTTATGAAAATAATAGTGGTTACATCTGAATAAAATTTACTTCTGTTTCTTATAATTGATGATTTCTGATTGTTAGAGATAACAAACATGTCTTTTATCAAATCCGTTTTTAGGAATATAATACACTAATCCAAAATGCAAAGTATACTATGACAGAATGATTCATATACAAAACAATACTATCAACAGAATCGACTTCTTCTTTTTTTCATTCCATTTTCCTTCCTGAAACTTCTGGCAACCTGTACACAAGAAGTAGCGAACTCATTGGTATAGATGAAGAAGAAATATGAGGAAAGATGAAGAAAATTATTCGTTGAGGAAGAGATGGGGGGTGGGGGAGGAGGGAGGAAGGAAGTGGTGACAACACGACGACTACATGGAGAAAAGGAGGATTGGAAGAAAATGCGACAACAAAAGCGAGGTGATAAATTAAGTGGAAGGAGGAGTTGCAGCAGATTACTTGCCTTTGTGTATTTATAACATGACTTTCGCAATAGTAACATCAAGACACCTCAACTTGTATATAGGTAGACAAAAGTTTTACACAAACTTATTCACGGGACAAATTAAACACTGGGTTTTCTTTGAGGTGAGAAAAAGAAGGAAGGTATGAAGAGGAATATTTTGGAGTGGGTTTTAATTTTTAAGTAACGTTGTGGTAGCAATTTCTTTATTGGCAATGTTTTCTTGGACTTAATTTTATTCTAAATTTAGCGTATTGAGAGAGCAATTTTATGGGACGTATTGTTTTAAATTAAATCAATTTTAACCGATTAAATGTAACGTGAATTATGCAAATTTAATAGCTAACTAATATTATAGTGATTTTTCAATTTTTCTGAGTGTTTCCCGCAAGTCAAAATTTATTCTATGCAGCTTATAACTGCTTGATGTACCATACAATAATAGAAAATAATATTTTGCTACAAAACAGTGTTTCCACCTGCTGAATCTAACGGTAAACACTTGCAAGTTATAATGATACAATCATTCCCCAGATTCCCACCCAGAAAATATATAAACAACCTTGCCCTTATGAACCTTATAACAAAATGATTTTACAAACAGCAAGAAAACAACAACAAGACAGAAGAAAAACAGAGAAAAGGTCCAGCGATGAGAGATAAACAACAACACTTTATAAATCGACCGATCCCAACTCTCATCCTGTAGCAGCCTCATCCTAAAGATGCGCAATGACTTAATGTAAACAACAAACATTCGAAATACTTTTCTTTCTCCTCTAATTATATTTTCAAACGTTTGTCATGTGACCCTTTTGAATGGCTTCTGTTTACTTTCGAATCCCATTTGGAAGAGAGAGAATATCTCTTCTTTCCATTACTGCAGTAAACAGCCCCCATCCCCCCTACCCACCCGACAGAAAGTCGCCATGATAAACAAAAGGGGGAGGGGGATAAGGACTACCTGAGGGAGGTACCAATAATACACAGCAAATGTCATACAGAGTTAATAATTATGGAAGAGATGAGATTTACATAAAATATGTTTTATTTTTAAAGGTCAACAAACGATCAACAACTAATTTTAAATCAATTCGAGGTTTTCAACTTTTTTAGTCATAAAAAAATCGAATCCATTAATATTTTTCTGTTAGCTATTCTAAATGGTCATGTAAGTTGAAGTAGTGGGAACATTAAAATGTTGAAATAATATTTGAAACACTTTTTTATATCTAAATATTTTATGAGAATGATACTGTTAAAAAAGTAAAAGCAGTTTACGCTTTCGCCCATGAGTTCTGGTATATAATGAAATATGTGTTATAACGTAATGCAATAACATCACAGTTACACTACCTTCTCATAACAGAGTAATCAGAAATGAAAACCATCATAACACAGGTTATACTGGACTGATAAGTTCAGAAAAGAAATGTCAATTTTACCGATTATCAGGATGTACGAATATCAGAAAATTCGTAGCATGATATAGAAGACAGGATATCATTTAAATAATTATTTTGTTCAAATTAGGATGTAACATTTTTTAATTAATTTTATATATTTCATGTAAGGTTATATATATTTTACATAAACTTCATATATGTGAAAGTTACATAAATTTCATATGTGTGAAAGTTACATAAATTTCATAAATGTGGATTATGTGAAAGGAATTCAAATTCCATCAAAATGAAGAATGAACAGTCTGGAAGGTTTTTAGAGTAAAGCAAATGTTAGCTGTAGCTATTATGATGATTATAAAAACGTCTTTATTCTGTCTGAGTGACCCCTACCCTTATTTGTTTGAGACCACTGTGAAGGAAAAGACATGCAGGTTGCGTCAACAAACACTTTTTCTCATCCTATACTGCTCAGACTACTGCTTCTAGTATACAAGTTGAGAAAAACTGTTGAGGACGTAAATATTCCGCATTTACTAGAACAAGTTGGAAAACGAGTAAACAAAACTCAGTTTGAAGGAAAATTACTATGGAGAAAGTTGAGGAGTTTAGAACAACATAAAATACAGTAAGGGAGAGGGAGGTATACAGAAACTCTTCATGGGTATTCCAAGGATATAATGGAGGTAGTTCAATCTTATTTACTAAGGAACAGCAGTTTCAAAGCATACCATTACCATATAGATATATAGAAGAAAATATAGTAACTGAAATTACTAATATTGTTAAACTATAATCAAGTATAACGGATATTTATACTGTGCCTATAGTCTCAACCCAGAAAATTCTTACTGTCCCAAAGTCAACTAAAAAGGGGTGTGCTTAGTAACAATAATTATCCAAAATACTTTGCATACTAAATATAAATTAACTTTCAAATAATCTCAATAATACGAGTTTATATAGCAATATCAAAAATTATAAACAACAATAATGATTATATTTACTACTTAATATTTTCATTAGATTAATGATTGGAACGGTACATTCCTAAATTCATGACCTTAGAAATTGAATTCATCTTCAGGATCTCAAATCATAATCCAATGACAAAAATTATCTATAGGTCCAACGAACGGTAAAAACGAGTATTAATTTTAATAAACTGTTGTAAACAACTTGAAAATAATGAGATGGATGCTGCTGCTTTGCTTGTGATGAAAGAACGTTTACTCAAATAAGTTTGATATTGAATCCTGCAGCATCATCTGACAGTGAGTAAAATCTAAAGTGTATTTACCATCGAAACATTTCTATTTTCTCTTCTTTTCTGTAAGCACTCCTGGATTAAAATAAAAAGTGAAAAGCAAACAAACTGAAATTAAAACCCGAATAACTAAAATAAACACGAGAGAAAATATCGAGATAAGGTGTGTGCTTTTAAAAAAGCTTGGAAGCATCTGACAATATTTATACATGCCAATATAAAGATTCTAAAGATGAATTCGAAGGGGAAAAACAAATTTTCCATATCAGGAGTACGAAATTAAACTTTGGAGTATACAATAATGGCAGATGCTGGCAACGGAAGGTTTTTTTTTGTTCTTGTTGGTAAGAAGAGAAACAAGGGTACAGAAAATGTTGACAATCAATAATTTGAGGTGATTGAATTTATGCTAAATAAAATTAATCTTTTTGGTTTATGCAACTGCTGTATTTTAAAATATAGCAAATTTAGCTGTAATTGAAAAGATCCACTTGAATTAAATTTTCAGGTTACGCTGATGAACTCTTATATATGTTTACAAATATTTTTTCCTCAGAAAATTTAAAAAGAATAAAACGGATGGAAATCATTCTTTCAAATCAATAAAATTATTAATATATTATTTAGCACTGCGCACTTTGCAATATGTGCAGAATCTTCCAAACTGTTTTCATTCAACGCTATAATAAACCTTTTACTTTATAATTAACATTAAAACCATAACTCTTTTATTTCTGTAAAATAATTACACCTTAAATTACATTCTCTAATTCAAAAAATCATAAGATAAAAATATACACACCATAAATCTCCGTTAAAACCTAACACTAATTTTTTTCCAGAGCTATTGTATACGATAGTAATATAAAGCATGCATTGCGAGCAATTAAAAAGCTTCCCCTCTATATTATATGTTGGATGTTCATATATGAGATCAGCTTACGAATTAAAGCACAATAACAATAGTGTATACCTAATGCATGAAATCACATTTATCTCAGAATGGTCAGGTATCCGCTTGTTCTAGCAGAATGACAATCAAGAATAATTTACGATCTTCAATACTCTATTCCACATATTAGGCTTTCCACTAGACAGATGGTTGCAGATTGATAGCCTTGCCTTTTTCAGAGGTGAAACATATATTTGGCTCACTCATAACTTGTAATTACCACAAATTGTTGGAAAACTTACTCCAAAATATTATGTTTTGTATGGGAAAAGGATGGTTTTAATCGTAGCTTTACGGTTTAATAGGAGTTTATGTCGAACGCAAAAGTTTTAGGTACTTCATCATGCCAAGTGGATGCTGGGTCGCAGGGTATCAAGTTACGTAGTTTTGTCAAGTTAAATGTATTACGGGGTATTAACATAGGTGTATGTAGATAATTTTAAGTGTATTTCGTATACATATTTATTAGTTCTCATAAAAAATCAGTACAGGAAATAGAAAAATCATTCAAAATAGTGTATTTCCTTTGGTTTTTCCAACTTGTAGTAATAATTGTTTATCTTCTATACGATGTTTCGCCTTTATTTATATGCAATGATTTATCAGCTGGTGTATACATAAAAAATGTAAAGAATTTAATGTTACAAAAAATAATGAACTTAGGCCTATTTATTTTGCAAATACAAATTGTTTACACATTTTTTTATTCTGTCTGCCAAAAAGTTTTTATATATACCAACATACAGTATAAACAAAGGTGAAATGTCGAGAAGATAACAAGTGTTGTAAAACTAAATTGCGTAGATTTATTTTATTTATTTAGAAACCGTATTAGCTCGCATTATACAGCATATATGAGAAGTATGCAAAACACTATAAAGATATAATATAACAATTATAAAGAAGCCGCGAGAAATTTTTATTGAAGATTCGTATCAAATTGTGTATGTGGAAATTCTTAAAATTCACTTTAAACTGGCATGATAAGATATTAAAATAAATTCGTCTTTCTTGTGACTATTAATTTCTATTCATGTACCAGCTAAATAACTACTGTTTGTGAGAAAAAAATGGGAATGACGAAGCCTTGTTGAAGTTGAGATACCAAACTCCTCCAATAAGAAACTGATTAAAACCAAATCTGCTAGTTTTCCACTGAACAAATTCCCATTACAAGTTTATCCAAACTACCCCTACAATCCTTTGCACACAGTGACGTCACATGTACATACAAATCCCAAAGTCCTTCATGACTTCTCATCCATCAGTTTCCAAATCATCAGTCAAAATATATGCCGGCTCCTCTATTTTCCTTTTACCCAAAAGTTTACCCAGTGACCAGTGAGACAGATGACACTGCCTCAGGACTTGTCGTCGCTTTCTTCGAATCAAACTTGACTTCCTATGCAAAACACATCAAAATCTGCACAGGCTGCAGGATTTACCCCTTCCCTATACCCCGACAGCAGTTGGAGGAGTGCTGGGATAAGAAAAAGTGATCATCTTATTCAAAGGAAGTTAGCGTATGTAGAAATGACCCAATCAGAACAACTTCTCACTAAGGGAATGTTAGAACTCATCTCCATGCTACTTGTACACATACAGTATAAAGGATCAGTTAGTATAGTTACCAAGGGTTCATTAATATTCAACTTTCTTCAAAATGTTAATTCTCTTAGTGGATTGCAAACATTAAGTTAGTACGAATTATGACATTGGAAATTCGATTAATGTAGCTATTGTAAACCTACTTACCGAAATTCTAGTAATTTTGAGTTTGAAAATAACACATGAAGAACTGTATGGAAAAATCTGAATATTTCTGTTTTACGTACTCCATATTGTCTAATACTCTAATTAACCAATAAATAAAGTTTTGCGTTATTCAAATTTAGGAAATGTAAAGTTGTGGTCAAAATGTTGTAATTGTAAAATTTATAGTTTGGTATGGAAAGGTCTCTTATGTTTGCAATATATCGAAAAATATTTCCCCCACAACAAAAACTATCAATGTTTTATTGTTCGTTTACACAAGAGATTATGAACTTAAATTGTATGGATTTGGTTGATTTGAGCTTATTATGCTGTGGTGAAGCAGTATCAATTCATATTAATACAATGCACGATTACGACTGACCACTAAAACCTACTAAAACAACTATACTGTAATGTGCATTGGTTTATTCACACATTTCATTTTAATGACAAAAACAGCGAAAACATTATATATTTTAACAACACGTTTATTTTGTAAAGTTTAAAGAGGAGAATGTTAATTTTAAGGATATAATATTATAAACAAATAATTTCAAAATACTGGATTAAATCAAATAAGAATTGTTATTTTAATGCAACTACAAAAAAATCGAAAACATTATTAATATTCATCACTTTCAATAAACAAACCCATTATTAATCCTATCTATAATATTCCTTTTGGCATTCTAACCAGTGTTATTTCCTATTTTTGATTCTTTTTTACATTTTATTGTTTATAAAGTCTCCTGATTGGTTGAGAGCCTCGTAGCTCCATAATCTCTGTGAGAGCATGTAGGAAGAGGATAAATATTTGAAAGCGGACCAATAATCCTGTAGTCTATGCGAGCATTTGTATTACCCATTGCATTTGCTTGCATATACAGCAGAGGTTTGGGACAACATTGATAGAGAAGTCAATTGGGAAAATATTCATCCACACACAGGATAGAAAGAGAGAGAGGGAGAAAAGAACAAAAATAAATAAATAAATGTTGGTGGTTAGTTAGCAGGCGATTCTTCTGATAGAGAAGGGTATATGTTTAATAGATTTCTTAGGATAGTTTTTATTTGGAAATGTCAATGGATCTTAAAATTGACAGCTACACAAGTTTGGAGTAATCAGAGATAAGTAATGTGGTCAATGAGTCTCTATTTTCCAGTTCATATTGAATAAAGTTAACTAAAATTAGTATTCGCTAAATATTATCTACAATATTTTACATACGAGTAACATTTCACGAAGTAACGTTTTAGGTTTGTATAATATTTGCTCTCGACAGTATATACCAAATTTCAAAACATTAATTATACCTCGCAATATTTTAATAAATGGCAATGTTTTTTTACTTATTATTATTAATTAGCTTATTATTATTATTATTATTATTTTTAGCTTACATATCCATTCTGGTTGGTTAATATTTCATTTGAAATTGACGTAATGAATACCAGATTCGAGGCTATTGACCCGCGTTTACCATACTAATGTTGCACTTTTTCTAATACATTCTCTTTTTAAAGGGTTATAAGTTTTGGTTACCTTCAAATAAAATTATTATTACCATATCCCTGAAATCAGTATAGTTTGCACTTTTTTTACAATGTGTATGGTAAACTTTACAGCTCGTTTTTAAACGTCACCTTCGAATATTTCCTTGTATTTTTTCTTTTTAACATTCTTTATTTTATGAATTTGTTATTGGTGCTATTTCTACAATTCATGTGATCATTTTATACACTGTCCTTCAAAATCCAACAAATTCATATTTTGCATGTGAACTAACCGTCGCTTTCTGATTTATAAGGAGAAAAAAAGCTTCAAAAACAATCCTCATAAACCCCCTGCTATTTTGGGCTAACAGCACTCGCATGTTTCGCTGTTTTGAACACCAATAAAATTTTAGAAGAAATAGAAATATTATTTTACATTGTCGAAAAAGAAAACTTGAAGTGTATGTGACAAATCAAAATGTGATTGAATATTGCACGAATATTGAGTACTAATAATTCCTCGAAAGAGTAGAATAATTATTACAATGTTATTGAAAGATATAAATTAATATATTAAGTCTCTCTCAAGAACTCATCCATAATTTATTTTTGAAAAATATTAGTAATTTGAAGCTCATAAAATATTTCGGCAAGTTATTTAAAATTACGTAAAATTATAGCTTTATAATCTGATAACGCAAAACCTCAATTTGTTGACACATAAAAACTAAGAGGAATATTATACGTCTGTATGCAGTCGTCCATGAGAAACCATGAAAGTCTTATGTAATTTACTTGTATCGTGCTTTTCTTGCTGATATTTTGTGTCAAAAATTTGAATGAATGATATTTTCCTTCCTACTCAGCACACATGAAACCGGACGACAATGCTAATTGCTATTTTTTTCTCTCACACACAAATAACGCAATACTAAGAGTGTTATGAAATGCTGTTTAGTTTCATAAAATAATGTCTAAATAAGCATTTCGTTCGTAATAAAACACCTAATAATTTATTTTTATACATTTTTCTTGGAATAACTTGAAGTGTTAATTTTATGTTTCCTTTCTTTATTACTGTTTGTGGCGGTTGTAGTCTGTTGAATGATCTGATTTATGTCAATCTCTTTATTATCGTTGCACCGCTTTAGATTACGTAAAACGGAAAAAGAGAGAAAGGGTAACTATTATGTTGTGCAAGATTTTAGCTCTTCTAAGCCAACTTAGGAACTTCGTCGAGAGAATACATAATTTTATATACACGAAGAAAAAATATAAATTGAAAGAATTTCAATGAATACTTATGATATAACACCCCAAACCATCCCTAAAAAGCACCCCCCCCCCTCATTCAGAATTCTGGACGACGCCCCTGAACTGAATTGATCTAAATCTTGACTGGTGTTCATTACTTTTTAAAATAACAATGCAATATTCATTATTGTTCTCTGGTTCAGCATAAATTAGATAAATAAATATTGGAGAAACTATTTTGCAGGAAGTTCTAATGTTTCACTACAAAAAATTCTCTTAAATTCTTTTTATTATTTTTAAATATAAACATTTATACAACGCAAAGCTACATTCCACTGATCCACCGACATAAAAACACAATCCACCTTTCTAGTAAACTTTCCCTTTCGTACAGTAGCGATGTTTTCTTCTCGCAAGTCGTCTTTGAAGCTGTTTACGATTATTCAGTTATCACGGGAGAGCATTTGACGCGCTACTCTCTCTATTATATCGCTGTATCTCACCACTCACTCGCCACAGAGAGAAACAGCTAGGCAGTATAGTGAAACAGTTTCAACATGCTTACATTCAACGAGACACACAAAAAAGTTGTTTATTACAAGTAGAGGATAAACAAGTGTATCGAAATAGTACGGAAACAGGGGTAATGGCATTGGTATGGGGTTATTCAGGGTATTATGGATTTTTTCCAGGGTTAACTGAGTTTGGATTGAAGTGTGGAACGGATCTGTTTATTCATATCATTACATCACATCTATGTCTACAATGTCGTAGTAGTAACTGGCAAATTTTTTAAACAATGTAATTAAAAATTATCGATTTAAAAGGGAAAAAGTGTAAGGAAAAGTGTTGTTTTTTGCTTAAAATTACAACGTTTAATAAAATATTTTTTTCTCTTTTTAACACTTGCATGCATCATCTATCTGTGAATAGATAATTGTTGAATCAGCGACACTTATTATGACATTTTCTCCGATTACTGCATAGTGATGTAACTAATTGGAAAAAAATGTAATATAATAACTAACTATTACATTTCAATCGTTGATTTATTATTATCATCGAAATTTTCGATAGATTTTTTTTTTCATCAACTAACCGACGTTTTAACTGCAATAATGAAATAGATTCCAACAACAACAGCAAAAATTATTTCCTTGGCGTTTAAAAGAAATCCAATTTAATTAATTCATTTTAACTTATTTCTTCCACTATAGTATTTTTTCCGCTATAGTACACATTATATAGTACATTCAACATTTGATATTGTTTACACATTTCCCAAACAATAATAATCCTAACAAAAATATAACAGAAAAATAATGCCTCCTAAAAGTAGGTTAATCGTCGTTCTGTGTATACCTAACCTTAATTCTAAGTATTCATCTGCTCTGCCATTACGCAAGAGAGTATACTATTCTCCCGACACCTCTCACCAGCATCCACAAGTGAACGATCACTAGGGAGAATTAGACGTTTCATCTTTAAATACTACACACGTTGTTGTGTTATGGGAAAACAAATGACAACATTGTACTTTGTGAAGTTTTTTTTGTTTGTTTGTTTGCTGACGTCATTTGCTAGAGAGGAATATATAAAATCAATTAGGAAGCAGATGTTTTCTTAGCAGTTTAATTATTATTACTGGAGCGAAGAAGGATGTTGTTTTGTTGTTTTTGTAGAAGTTGAGTTATATAGTATAAATATATTGAATTATTTTTATGGTAATTATTGTAATTAATTCATTTATAATGCATGGAATATTCAAAATAAATATTGTAGAGTTGGCATAAAGAGTTGATGAAATTGAAAGTTACATATCGAACTAAACCAAATAAGAATAATCGAGAATTAACGTGGAAAATAATTATTTATAATCTGGATTGGTCAGAATTTTTCATACAGTCATAATAGTTATTCCAGCCTTAGACCTCAGGGCTGATATTGACCAATCCATATCAATGATTTCCATTTTTTTATACATTGAAGTAGGAACATTTTCATTATTTGAGATAATTCAAGTGATTTAAAAAAATTAATATTATTTTTTTTTTAAACCATGGGACTATAAAAGAACCAAATCATTTTCTCAAAATCGATTGAATGAGAAAATCCAACCCTTCCTACCCTACCAAACACCCCAATAAACCAAATTCCCCAATTCTAAAAACAGTCATTAAACTCATCCATTTAACTTTCGCATTTTCTAAAAGTGTGAAAGAATAATCTTCCTCTAATTGTGCTCATAATAATGCTTTGGCAAGCTTCCTTTGTCTATCACTCCCCCCTCTCAACCACTCTAAACAACCACTCCCCCACCCACCCACCCCCTCCCACCTCTCGACCCCCTATTTTCTCCCCCGTTATTTCTGCAGCAGCAAAAAGCTAATGCGCGCACGGTGCCAGGCATAAACAAACAAACAAGGAAAATCAATACCTCAGATCCGGCTGCTTTGCTGCTTTTGGAAAACACAGGTGATATGTCCGTTCCTCTCTTTCTCTCTCTAGTTTGCTTATAACATAGCAACTATAGATTGCAGTTTGCCCCGCTATATACAATCGTCCATCTCCCGATAGAATGGGGGAAGTATAGGGGGTTCTCAGTTCTCACACCTCCGATGCTGTTCAACGACAAACAACTGCTTTTCATGTGGGTTCTGAGATTTAAATTATGCATGGGTTTAAGATTGTGTTGTCTTAGGTCAGGGTGGGTAAGGAAAATAATTGCGTAAGAAAAATTTCTGAGATTTTTATTTTTATTTTGGAAAATTAATTTTTAATTTGATTGGTCAGTTGATTAAAAAATGTTCGTAATTTGGGATTCCCAAGTAGTGATTTGAAATTCAATAAGTTTTCAAAGTAAATTTCTGTTGTCACTTTTGATAAAAAAAAAACTAGTAAGGGTCATTGAATGACTGTTTCTCCTAACAATGAAATATTGGTAGGTTTAAATTCAAATGTTACCTATCTTCAAAAAAGTATGATTATATAACACATAATAAAATATTTTAACAATGACCCAACCCTTAATTTCATTTTTAAAGGAATTAACATTTTTTTTAATATTGAAATTTATAATTTTCATATTTCAATATACATATTTCAAAGTGTGTGAAGGTATTATTAACTTTAATATTTAAGAAATAACTGATGAAACGTTGGAACATTCGCGAGGAAGTTTCTCTTACGACGTTAGCAATAGCGCTTAAAGGGAAGGAGTAAAGTACCAAAGAAAATCAAATTATCTTCCTGGTAAGTGTAGTTTTGGGTCAGCCGGTCGCATTCGCAGAAACTAATCTTAATCAGATTTTAAAACATTATTTGCCATTTAAATCACTCTAAATAATGTTTACTTTTTGTTATATTACATGGTGCATAATGTAAGAAAACAGTGGTAACGGCATTGACATTGTAGTTTCAAAACCGTGACAATATATATAACGAACTGCTAAACTGCATTTTCAATAATGAAATCATATCAGAAAAAAATATAATGTATAAAATAGTAACTCTTACAGTCTTACTAACAATATCTAACATTACAACAATATTACTATCAATATCATTCTAAACCAGAAGCCCCCCTTCCAATAGAGAAATATTGAAACACCGCTCTCTCTATATATAATATACGATAAACGAAAAACAATCAGTATAACGAATATTATTTCAATGCTAAAATAAAAGCATACAAAACAACAGCAAATATCACATGCAATAAAGTAAACAAGCGCATTCAATAACAAACACACGTCATTGGAACGTCCATCACAGTTAATTGAAACACTAAACATGAAAAATAATACTTACACCATCATGTATATTATTTCGATTCAAACTCCACAGCAACTGTTCGATTGATGTAAGCTACTTAGAACCTTGTTCCTGTTTGTTTATTCCTAGTTCCTCGCAAACTGTCTGTGATAAACAATGACGAAAGATAGCGCTCCTCCGTTCTTGTAAACAAGGATACGAAGCAGTATAGAAGTAAATATTACACTCATGTGGTATATAGGGATACAGAAGGAATTCAAGAAAAACAACTTTTTGGGGTGCGGAGGGGATGAAGGAAAAATTCAGATTATTATGAAATTAAAGGGAAAATGGGTTTGTTGACTTGTTATATACGTCGAATGGCTTTTGGTTTTGGTGGCCGTAAAATTGTTTTTTGAGAATAAACAGATTTTTTAGTCATTTTTTTCTCTTTTAAACTTTTTTTTTAGTAATTTCGAATACAATAAAAAATAAAATAATATGCAATTTACGAGTAAATTTATTATTTCATTTTATGTGTATCATAACAGTTAGTTTGATGTGAGCCTATTTGTAACTGATAATGTATATCGACAAACGTATATTTATCTCAATTTAATTTAAATGACATTAATAGAATTTCGTATTATGAATTTGACCCTTGTTGCGAAGTATGAGGCTCTCCTCAATCCTCGGAAACTTCAAGAGAAAGAGAAATACGAACGGAAAGGGATGAACTGGTTGCTTGAAAGGAATGGTTGATTTAAAGTTTTTTTTTTAAAATATTAAATATATGTTCCTAGTTGTTTGAATAATTGAAATCAATTTTTCTTCGTAATTTTAATATTAAAATATATATATATAACTTTCGATGTAACAAATAAATTAATTTTATATCTATACTAACATCAACGATAAAGCCAATTGCTATTATTATAATTGTTGTTTGCCACACACAACGTGTTGTGGTATTGAATGATCGATTACATGTTAACAAGTTATTTAAGCCAATATAATATATTTATATATATCCCACACACAATTCACCACACAAAGTAATTACAATGGATTAACTCCATATCATAATGCAGACTATTTACATTAATTGGATGGTAAACAGTCAATTATAGAAATACAACATGCAAGTCACATTCGAGTTGGAAATGAACCATTTATTCTAATTACTCTGTTTAGAGTGTGATATATTATTTATTTAAAATGTATATTTTAACCAATTATATATTTTAGGGTTAAAAAATATTCTACTCAAGAAGTAAATCAGTGCTTCAAAACAATTCTGTAACCTACCTACCATCAACATTTTAAAAATATTCCGTAAAATATTTCTACACCATAAAAAATAGATTCTGTATAAAAAAAGAACATTTTACTCCCAAAACTTTAAAAAACTCCCTATCCCCAAAATCTCCTTTGGGACCATCTGATTACTTGTCCTTATTTTCTTGTTGGGGGTTTAGCATTTGTGAGCGAGTCTCTGAATTGCGCAACCGATCGCTTTGCCCTTTCCTAGACCACCTAACCTCATCTCAATATACCATGACGGTCTTTTGTTGTTACTAGCAGCTGCTCTGTCCCATGTGAAATCTACAAGGATACGGATTAATTGAGAAAGAAAAGATCTTCCACGGGACAATATTGGGAGACAAATTTATGTACAAATCAAACCACAAGGAACGCTCCATACAACAACAAATCCAGGCCCGAGGAAATAAATTGGAGTGCATTCAGTATATTTAAGGTTTCAATACGTCACCTGCCCTTTTCTATTCTTTTTTGTTAAGAAAATGAAAACGTTAACTTATTCTCCCCATGATGTAATTTGTTGCAATTTTTAGAATCGACGTGTAATATACAACTGCCATTAATGATGGTTATTTATATTACAGGTTTAATTATACAGTTTCAGAAACTTAAAAAAACATATACAACCAGAAACAGGTTATTATTATTACCGGATGGCCAAAATTCTACTCTTAATTTTAAAATCTCATTTGTATCATAATAACAGTAATATTAACATAACTCCGATAAAGGTGTTTAGAAGTAAATATTTTGCCTATATGTCCGGTTTTCAGAAAAATGAAAAGGATGACGTATACGTCGTATAGTACATTTTTTGTAGTTTTTGCTTAAAATGTTTCGATTAAGAATGCAACTATTTTCTTTTGCTGATGGTTAGACATAAAGAATTGGATATGCCTAATTTTTTCACATTTTCTCTCAAGTTAACTAAATTATCGATAGATACAGTTCCTAATTTAAAAAAATCTCCAAAAAAGAAAAGGAAATATTGTCTACTCGTCATTACGTAAATGACCTACGCCCAAATTATTCGATGGTTGAAGCAATAGAACATCTATAAACTCATATCCTCTTGAAATCGCCGATATATATACTAAACCTTCGAAAACAACTGAAATTATTGGTGGCGCTCGAAGTCACCTGAGAGATTGATATTCTCCTCCTTCTGGCAAGTGGTAAATGGGGCTCGAATTTCATTTATCTATATATAAACGCAATAATAGTGCAAAGATGGGTTGCTATAAAGGAAAAGCAAGTTGTTTGTTATCCCCTTGTTAAGCGAAGGAAATTGGAGCTATGATGGGGAGACAGTGAATTCGTAATGATGTTTGCTTCATTCTTTACTTCCTTTTGCTGATGGTTAGACAGAAAGAATTGGATATGCCTTCACAGATAAGAAAGGAACTGCTAATGTAAACAACATTTGATATTCAAGATAGAACACTTTATACACATATTTATGTAGGAAGGTTTTCGGGGGTTTTCCATGGAATGGCGATACAATTATGTAATTGGAATGTTCCTTGTTTGTTGGAAGTACATTAACTTCCTGATTAGAAGAGAAAGAACGGTATTTGTAAGGAGGTTGTTTTCAAGTTATTCAGATTTCCGGGTAAAGTGATTGACTTTATGGAAAATATTTAAACTTAAGATTCTGTCTTAGTATTTCATGTCAAAAACCACAGTTTTCGGATAAGTTTTCTCTAATGCCACTTGAGTTAT